>CACRXK020000871.1:35471-65414 GCA_902702795.2 Paramuricea clavata
CCCCCCCCCCCCGGCCCCCCCGCTTCCTACGCCCCTGTCGAGCAGGTCCGATTCACCTATTGTACACTCATCCCAGACAACATTAGCGTATTCCATCTTGGTGCGAAACGAACCGTTAGCAATATTCTGTGCTATAGCTAACGGTTCGTTTGATTCTGTATGCGTGACGTTCGTGTGTTGACGAAGCCTCTCATGCCTAAACTATACACGTGTGTTTCCATGAATTCTGGAAACAAATACTGACAGGGAGCAACTGCATTTAATTTCAGTTTACTGGAGTGATATTTGTCGACGAAGCAACGAAAGAAAAAGCAGCATTTAACAGGAATGGTCCAGCTGTAACTTTTTCTGGTAATTATGATAAGGAGGCCGATGCATTTGGCTTGTGGACCGCACAGGGTGTTGCGTCAACAGATTTTGAATATCAAATGTTAATTTGTGATACAGATTTCTACAAGGGCCTCCATTTTTCTGGGTATACAGCTGACTGCTACAAACTTTGTGATAACTGGTGTGATGACAGATCTTCTCCATACTTTCGCTCATCTGCAGTCTCCAGTGCGAATTTCCAAGGTGTTGCTTTCAACGAAAATGGTCATACACCGACGTCAAAGCGTGTCATTCGTGTAGGAATTCGTTAACTACTAAACTGAAACGAGAAAAGAACGCCGCAAAACTTTCGAGTAACATAACCTCACTTTTGTAAATACTTAGAACCGATGACAATTTAACTATATAAATTAGCACCAAGACTTTAAAAGGTTTCTATAGACTCCTAGCCCAAATGTATCTACTTTATTTGATCTACTTTTTATGTAACATAATGGTATATCACATGGGCAAATCATTAAATAAAAAAATAATAAAAACTTTAACTTAAAAATCGCAGCAGAGGTAAATTGACGTGAACTAAATTTTAAGTTTAAGTCCATCCATTTGTTAATAACTAGACCTATTCAAATTTAGTACTAGCTTTGTAGTATATATATATATATATATATATATATATATATATATATATATATATATATATATATATATATATATATATATATATATATATATATATATATATATAGATTAATCACTAGGCGAAAAGCCAGAAAGGTATATAAATTAATCAACACATAACGTAACGTTTCGACTTTATTGTCTTCATCAAATATAATCTTACTTAACAGGCGAACCCAATTTATACCCTCCCAATTTTGCTAATTATACATAATATGAATATAAGTGATTTACCATACAAATAACAATATCCTGTTAACTATAATTAACATTGCTGCGCATTCTCTATGTTCAATCCCGAAGGATGCATTGTCTTTAGTTTACTTATCCAAAATGCCTCACGTCTGGTCGGTTCCGCTGGGTCAGTTTTATCAATTAAAACAATCTCGCAATCACTAATCAATCCATTATGTCCATTACCCAAGAAATGTTGATGGAAAAACATTTGTGTATAAGTCTCGTTATTAACTGCCTTTTTGTGGCAGGCTTTATAATTATTCCAACGGTACCTAAATTTATCTGTTGTTTCGCCAACATATTGTTTTTTACAGACTTTACAAGTAAGAAGATAAACCACACATTTCGAGTCGCAATTCAACCTATGGTTCACTTTGTACTGTTTACCATCTGTTGAACACTCAAAGCTGTCGGTTTCTCGAATATTATTGCACGTTAAACATCGTGCATTTCTTACACCCCTTTTCCCTCACTAACGGCGGTACTTTAGCCCTAACTAAATAACTTTTTAAGTTGCGGCCAGTTTTAAATGCCACAAATGGTCCGGGCGAAAACACTTTCTGAGCTTCTGGATCTAAGTATAATAGATGTATATATTGTATGTAATATATATATATATATATATATATATATATATATATATATATATATATATATATATATATATATATATATGTTAAGATATATATATATATATAATTCCATTACCCAGCGCAAGCAGAAAGATGTTGTCTGCCGCGGCTGGGTCTTGAACCCGCGACCTTCGAATTACTAGATCAACGCTCTACCAACTGAGCTACACGGTCAGACGGATTTAAGACTGGAAATTATGAAATATATACTGAATGTCATAAACATACTCGTTTATATTAATTCAGCATCGAACAATACTAGTTCTGCAAGTGTTATGTTAAGTTGTGTTATTGTCCACTCCGTAATATGTTAAGATGAAAATGTTCTAGAGTGTGTAGGCTATTATATATAATTTTCATACCCAGCGCAAGCGGAAAGATGTTGTCTGCCGCGGCTGGGTCTTGAATCCGTCTAACCGCGTGTGTAGCTCAGTTGGTAGAGCGTCGATCTAGTCGCGGGTTCAAGACCCAGCCGCGGCAGACAACATCTTTCTGCTTGCGCTGGGTATGGAAATTATAACAAGCTGTGACTTCACTATTTTATTGAAATCATCCATTGATTTTACATTCCCAATTTCATTTATTAGCGAGTTCCATGCATAACTTGGGTGCCGCGACTGATACAAATGCGCGGTCGCCCAAAGTTTACAGTGCTTTCAACGTTGGCGGTGAGACTAATCATTCGTCATTAGAACTGAGATTATATCTATAAATGGAGGAGCTCTTACACTGATCAATTCACTTAAGTATTCATGAGTTATTCCATGAATTGTCTTCACTATAATGATCCATTTATTTATTTAAGTAGTCGGGTAAACAGTGATTCACAGTCGGCAAATTGTTTTCGTAGTCGGCAAAACATGAATTTGACAGGAAACAAGTGGCGTAAAAATTAAAAATTATGCCTAAAATTTGGAGAAATTTACGAAAATATGAGAAATTGTTTTGGCTTTATTGATGGGACTGTTCGTTCTATTTGCCGTCCAAAAAAACAAAGCGCAGAATTATGGCCACATGAGAGTCCATCTTTTAAAATTTCAGTCTGTTGCCCTGCCAAATGGAATGGTTGCTATAGATATGACAGACAAGGTAAGTTGTTTTAATCAAAACACTATTTCAATCAGTGACCTAACATACCGACTTGTATTGTTGTGATAAATGAGCTAGAACTACAGTATATCTAAGCTTGCTTGGACCATGTTAAGATTTCCTTCACCTACATCAAAAACTGCTTGAACTATATTCAATTCTCTATATTTAGTTACTGTTGTCTCGGATCCGGACTACAGTGCTCGCAAATCGTCTTGTTAGTTTTTTGACCTAGAACTACTAACAGTATATATGAAATTGGGGACCGTTCATGATTTATACCTGGGATTGGTATCGAAGAGATATGGGTTGAGTAATCAAGTTTTTGACCAGCTCATGGGTTGGGTAAAAAAATGTATTGTGGCTGTCATCACAGGCGAGGTCAGTAAGGAAGGTTTAGTGGTCAACGGTCGCTAACACCAAACAAGTAAAACAAATCAATCGTAGTTAACTGAATAGGCAGTTGAGGCTGACAAGTTGTGGTGGTACTATTGTGATATAGTATACCTATACCAGATGACTATGATATTGGAGAATACTGACAAGACAATAACTGAAAACATTCTGTAAAATTAAAATGTGTAAAACAGGAGGCTATTACTAGGGGCTATTCATCATGGTTACAATAAGAATCTCACATTGAACATTATATTATTCAGAGATTATTGATTACATGATTCCAATATTTTTAGAGAATAATTAATAGTTATAAATGAAATGAACCATCAATGCTGTAGCAACTAAACATCGTTGCTGCCGAAGGTAGCACACTATTCTTAACATGAAGTATCGCGTTTACTTGTGTCCAGTCTCTTTGCCCGAGCTATGTATTGTCGAGATCTCGATGTTGTGTCTGTCTGTATGTAAAGTTGTCGTAATTCCGGGGAAATAATTAAGGCTTCATGAAGTTTTTTTAAATGAGGGAGGCGGTCAAAATTTACTTTGTTTTGCATACGGATCAAGTTCTTCTCAAGTTCTCAAGGACAGTTGTGAGCTTATTTTCATGATGCAAACATGGACAATATTTTCAATAATTCAGGTAAGGGTAGCTTTATTTCTTTTGGTATTATACATGAAGGCATTTATGTTCAGAACACTATGATTTCATGAATATATAGATGCAGCATGAATTTATCATGCATTTCAGAATTTACCCTGCACTTAGTGATCGTGCAATCTGATCGTGCGATCAGAGTAACACCACAAACATCATATTCACCAGAGTACACAACACCAACACAAAAAAATCATATTACAAAGATTACACTGCATGGTATCGAAGGAAGTAGATTCTGTTCCGAAATATCACTTACTCGAACCGTCCTGACCGCGTAGCTCAGTTGGCAGAGCATTGGGCTAGTATTCCAAAGGTCGTAGGTTCGATTCCCACCGTGGCCGGGCATGTTTTTCAAGCTCGCCCGGTGTGGATATACACTAAGAGTAACACCACAAACTCTATAACACCTCGAGTACACAACACCAACACAGAAAAAATCATATTACAACGATTACACTGGTATCGAAGGAAGTAGATTCTGTTCCGAAATATCACTTAGTAATACTCGAACCGTCCTGACCGAGTAGCTCAATTGGCAGAGCATTGGGCTAGTATTCCAAAGGTCGTAGGTTCGATTCCCACCGTGGCCGGGTATGTTTTTCAAGCTCGCCCGGTGTGGATATACACTAAGAGTAACACCACAAACTCTATAACACCTCGGGGTGTTATACTCAGTACTAACCCCCCAGTAAATCTGCCCATGGTTGTCTGCACATATTAACTTACCAGCAGTTACATGTAATAGCATGTCAAGGTATGACGGTTTGTAAAAATATATCTCTGAGATATGTCCATTGTCAGCATAATAAGTATTAATCCTACCGGCCAGCTACATAATACATTCATATATTCACCTGGCTGTGTCACTACATTTCAGGGTATACTATATTTTTTCGATAATGCTCACAATTTCTTTATTATTATATAGTTTTGAAGTTCTGACTCAGTACAATCTTATTCATTACAAATGAATGGTGCCATCTGAAGCTGATATATTAAATTAAACAAAAATGACAGTTGTTCTGTGATAGGCGTAGTTTTTTTATTATAGTATTTCTATACATGAAATTGTTATTAAATTTTACATGTCCAATGATTCATCCAAGTATTATTATTGTTGACGTATATTTATTATACAAAGTATTGTGCTTTATAGAGATTTCGAGCACTGATAAAACTGATAATCTCACATGTGAGATAATTTATGATAATCTCATATGTGAAAATTATCGCTTTTCAATTATAGCTTTTCTGCAAAAAATTATATCGCTTTTCAAAGACTGTCCTTTATATAGTAAACAGAAAAATACATGAATGCTGTGAAATACCAGATTTATTTCTTGTGTTCCGTGCACCCATGTCAAATTATTCTCTATATAAATGTTTAATATGGTACAGTATTCAGTGGCAAGCTAGTCATAGCAACTTGTCATGCTATGCCCTCTCTGCTCTGCTATGCCTATGCTGATAATCTTGCATCTATTTGAATGATACAAATCATTAAAAACTTGCATAGCATGACTTGTTGCCATGGCTAGCTTCAAAAGCAAGAAGTTATAAGCATTGGAGACATTGTAGGTATTCGTATAAAACCACAGGTGGCCAGGCTCTGTGGGGTATTTATTTATTTTTTAATTTCATTATATTTTGCATTACAAATTTACTTTGAATTATAAAGTATAACTTACTTAGTTTCCTTTATGTATTCTTTATGTATTTGGGGGTGGTTTTAGTTTGACATAATGATATAAAAACATCATGAGAGTAATGGCAAAGCGGGATCATATAAACAGACCCTTATTGAGGCAAATTGTACATGCTGCCTTTGACCCCTTAGGGGTGAGGCAGCACTTTCCTTGCGGTAGTAACTTCTAGTATATTATATAAATATGGCCAAGGTGAAATGTTGTAAACTGCCACAAAAATTATAAACAAAGCTGAGGAAGAAATTTTAGCATGTGCGATGTATCATGTGAGTCTGACGAAAATAATACAGCTTGATTACTGAGGTGTGTAGCTGTCATACATATTTAATACAGATTGACACAATGTGTCGAGGTCCTATAATCGAAATCATCGTAAGAAATGAGAATTTGGAAAAGCTAACCGAAAAATACGGTTCTAACACTTAGTCAGACCCCCCGCAAAGATACAATCCGGGATCATGATTAGATCCCATTAACTACAAACTCAAATCTTTGTGTGAACAATCTTCATGTCATAAAAAGGTAATTGGCAACAAAGCTTACCAAAAATTACGGTTCCTTTGTTAAGTCAACGTTTTTATCCTATTTTAAGTATTTGGTAAGAATATAATAAAGTTATACCAATCTAACTTTTGATTACATTTCGTAATTAAGGGTCTTATTACTTGAGCTGGTCACTACCTATTTTACTATAAAAACATACTACAAATTCTCTTTTCGAATCAATTCCCACGAACTATAAGATAACCGTAAGTATATATGGCAGGATTGGCAGCATCTGTTACAGAGATTATATTGCCATTGCCATTGATTTTCAACCATTCCAAACATTGCCATTGATTATAAACTGCCATACAGGGCACTATACTGCTTGGTTTAAATTTTGCACTTTGCTTCGGAAACAAGTGAGAGCATTCACTGCCTCGCTGATTGTGAAATTGGGCGATTGGTTCACACTTCTAAAGACCTAAATTCCTTTCAAAACCACAGGTACAGAAACATCAAATACCACCTCTGGAATGTGGTTGCCATGGTTTTACCACTGACCTCTATATAATATGTGTACAGGTGTAAAATAAACAACTTCATTCAGTTGATATCGAGTATTTCTAGATCACAGTGATATCGATAAAAAGGTTAGTTGTGTTGCCCACTATGAACAAGTTGTCAACAATGTTGTTTCAAGTTTTGTTGACAACTTGTTCATAGTGGGCAGCACAACCTTGTTCACGCTGGGAACAAGTTGTTGATTTTCTCAATTTTTATGTGTGTACCCCTGTACTTTTTATTACAGATTCAGAAACCATCACATCTTGAGTCAATGACAATGACTTTAATTATTTTTTATATGCTTTTATATTCAATATATCCTATATAGGATGTAGACGTAGCAGGCAAGGACTGTCCAATTTATCCAAAGTATAAATCTATTACGGCAAATTATATATTAGAATCATGCACTGCATTGAACTGCACGCCATCTGTTTCGAATTTTATGCTTTCAGAATCAGTTGAGTTTATATTCTCTAGCATATTGCTTTTTGATGAAGCCATATTTTATTATTTATTCAATTTATTTTGAAGAAGGTTTCAAACTTTAAATTTTACCCGAAGGAAATTTGAACAGGTTTTGCAACTCTGATTATTAATTGCCATGCATGCATTGGAAAATATGAAGAAAAATGTATACAATACATTCTGTACCAAAATAGACCATCAGTGATTGATGAAGGACTCGATAATTGATCACAAGGAACGTGATTGCTTTGGCACACTCAGTGAGTTTGAGAGAGGTTTTAGAATTTAGGAAACATGATTTCTATCACCACAATCTTGTGTGTTTAAGTACAGTAACACATGGGTTGGGTTTCTCTTCGGTACCAACCCCAGGTATAAATAATTTAATTAACGGTCCCTTGGATCGTTCATGAGGAGCCACGCTAACAGTTATTGTGATGACATTTGTTTTATCTTGCATTTTTTTCAGATAACGCAAGAAATGCAGTCATCGAGCTTCAAGAATAGCACAATGGCCTGGCGGAGAACCCCCTCTCACCCCTATCATCCAATAACTAATAGAAAACATGATTAGGCAAAGTTCAATTCTCGATGTTTTGCAAACATCTCTTAGTTTATATCAATTCAAAAGTGCCCTTTCACGAAAATCTGCCCCTCTTGCCTTCGCATCGTTCCGGCGTCCCTGGTAATGCATTTTATTTAAAATACTTTTATTTATTACTATCATTTTAAGATTTGCATCTACTTGTGTTTATAGTAACACAACCTCAATGTTCCTTGAATTGGAGCCTCCAACGTTGCAGGAATATTTCTCTTGACTACTGGGAATAATGTAACTAAGTTTTCATGTAAAAATTATTTTATTATCTTAGCAGTAACTTTAACGATTTTTGTAATGTTTGTACGTTCTTGTATTCTATTTTTTGTATATATATTGCAAAATCATTAAAAATCTTAAAATCTGAATAGGAAGCAACTGCATAGAACAGATAAATGTATCACGTTTCCTGCACCACCTTCTCAATTTTGCTTTGATAAATGCATAAATTCTAATTCGACTGTATAAAAAATATGCTGCAGCCGGCAAGAAAACCCCATGTAAATGAATATATGCATGCCATGTAAACTAGGGAGGGGTTGTAAACTAGCGAGAACTAACAGTGATGAACTACAAACACTTCAAGTTAAGCTGACTGTTTTACGCTCTCTGGAATAAATAAGGTATTTTCAACAATTGAAATTATTATTAATAATGTATTGAAGTAAATTTAAATATTGAAGTAAATTTAAATGTAATTTAATATTTAAACATTGTTTTTGTGTATTTCAATAGGTTCAAAAATTATTCAAGAAATACCGATGAGGATTGAGCCGAATAAGAATACCATATATGGCATTTGGGAAACTGGTGTTAAATATCTTCTCAAGCATCGGGAGGATTTATGAAATACTTGGACAGTCCTCCTTCAGCTTTCGGGGACTTTCAGTTACTAATTTCACAATATGTGATGGCATAATGTAGCACATAAGTCTATTTTGAAAGTTTTTCAAGAAGGACCATCATTTCCTGACTCTGTTGTTGCCGTATAGCATCATCATTTACATGGCGTCCATTTGTTGTTGTTGCTGTTGTTGTTGTTAGTCCATCATCATTTTCATCATGTTGCTTGTTGTTCAAATATATTGCTTAGTTTGTCCACTTGTTGTTGTCGTTGCCGTTGTCTGTTTTATCCCAAATCAATCTCTGATTTATTTCATTCCACTTTCTCTTTTAGTGGCTCCATTTCCATCCCCCTCCTCCCGTAAATATGCAACTTGCTTCGTCTCCACTTCTCCGTCTTTTCTTGTTTCCACTTTCCTCGCCTTCTCCAGCATTCCTTTCCTGAGTCTCTGAAGCAGTCTCCATAGCCTTTCTCCTGATATCAGCTCACGCCAATTTATCTGCCTTTATTATTTGTCTTTCACTGTCAACATTCTCCCTTTCAGAATCTGTAACCTCTTCTCTTTCCACTATTTCCTCTAACATCACATCAAAATCACTATGACCTGGGCTGAGATTCTACCACTGACATCAAACTCCTTTCGAGCCTTCCTGTTGTACCGTACTTTAAGCTTCTTGCAATGGTCCCTCACAGACATTTCGTTGATACGGAAGTCAGCTGTCTCATGTCGCACAACTTGTCAGCAATGGACTCCAAAACTTTCCCTCTTTCTATCGAAGACTTCCTTGTATTAAGAAGGTTTGATACTAGTGTTTTCCGACAAAATATCACATCTCTGACCGACTCTTGGACACCAAGACATAATCGAGCTTTTTTTCAAACATATGTATATTAAAATACAGTACAAAAATTGCAAACATAATAAAAACAAATACAAAACTTTTACATTAGCTACTGCAAAACAAAAAGTTATGAGCTAAAATGCATTTGGAAAACATTGCCAAAACGCATAAAGAAAATATAATACGATGAAAAGCCTTTACTTTCCATTTTTATGCAACGTTTCCCGACACGAAAACCACCACGAAAAAGTCAACAAACAAACCATTAATTGTGCCAATAATTTGGCGTAACAAAAAGATAAATAACTGAATAATTATTTACTCTTACTTGTATAAGGTAAATAGGAATGTCAATAGGGAGAAAGGAAATAGAAATGTCAAAAAATTTTTCGACGCCGTAAAATTTGTAAAAGTACGTCGTCGACGAGGTGACGCACGCATGCGCATGCGCATCGGCAAAATTTGAAAAATTTACATCTGGCGGCCGTCGAGCACACATGTAGTCGCAGGTAATATAAGCTCTATATTACACATGATCCTTGTCGTGGTGTTTCGTACTTCTGTAATTCCTATAGGTGTGTAGGAGGTGTCCCAATATAGTCAGGCAGATAGAGGGAAAAACACTCACCAATCAGCACAGTCTCCGGGATAAATAGATGAATAGCATCAATTGTCAAAATTGCAAAATTAGATGATAATCATCTATCTAAAGGCTAGTTTCCACTCAGGGAAATTATCCGTGGATTGGAACGGAATAGAAAATTTTTCTTTGTTTTGGGAGCTCTGGGTTGGAACTAATGACTTCAACACAAAGAAAAATGTTCTTGTCCGTTCCAATCCATGGATTATTTTCCAGAGTGGAAACTAGCCTTAAGGGAAATACTTGAAGTATCTGAACTGCCGCTGGACAGAAGCACTGAGGGCTTGTTTCTTCCAGCGAAAAACATAAACAAAATGGTGTTTTGTAAAAATCAACCGATGGTGACAGAAAAGCTTGTTGGACCCACAAGAACAATTGGACCGGCCAACATCCGGAAATGTGTTAAGGAGGTTTAGAAGAACATCTCTATCATAAAAAGAAATTGCCCCTCGATCGGTCAGTAAACACTCATATTTCGAATTCCATTTGCATGACTATTATTAAAGCATTTGGGAGAGTCGCGAATAATCAGTGGCGAAGCTAGCGGTCATGCTAGTCATGCTGGGCATGACCAAACATTTTCCCAGAAATATGAAAATATGCATTATTCTTCTTGTCTTCTTTCAATAAATAAGCCTTATAGTTGCCCCGAGCGCGAGTTTACGACAACATGGCTTCCATTTAGTTAAATAGTCCAAAATCTTCGATATATTTCTAATAACATAAAAGGTAACTAACATTTGCAGCGTAATATTACGCAATCTTGTTGCGTCACTGCAGGTCTGTTACCGAGCAACTTGTGCTCTTTGTTTACACGTGTTATATTTCTTGGTCATGCCTCTTGCGAAGAGCATGACTAGCTATATTATTTTATACAGGAAATACTGAATTCTGATTGGATAGTTGTCGCTTGCGCATGCATGCACAGTATGGCCGTTCGGAATGTTTGGTCATGCCATTCTCGATTCGCATGACTAAAATCATAGCTTAATATCTTATAATAAAGCTACAGCTTACAACAGCAAAAATCACAATAAATCCCACTTTTGACGCTTTTAAATCTTAAACAAGACGCCTACTCAGGTGTTCACACTGACCTGAAAATGATGACATGTGCGCTATGGTGCAATCTCGTTCTTTGAGCCTGCGGTCCTTGGGAAGGAAACGAAGGCTCTGGGATAATCCGTTTCAGGGAGGAATCTGATTGGCCGTTGATATGGAATGTGCAGTTCAATCTTAGCCAGAATTCCTGGCTTTCGCCAACGGATTATCACAGAGCCTTCGTTTCCTTCCCGAGGATCGCAGGCTCGGGGAACAAGATTGGCTATGGTGTAATAAACAAGGGAATGGGGAGCAAGAGAGTTCAGTATAGAACAGTTTCAGCGGTAGATTTATCCAAAGAAAATAAATAATTTGACAACAAAAAGCAGAAGGCAGAAACTGTTTGAAACCTAAAGTTGCGCTTTTGCACAAGTAACAAACCTTCATAGGAAAAAAATAAAAATATAAAATGAGACATAGGTAACATCTCTTGTGCTTTAATCACATTTAGTTTAATATCAGATACTTAGTAATAATATCTATAGATAGTATCTCAGGTTCACACCGAAAATCACGTGACCATATTCAACTTTATCAAATCATGATCATGGATCATTTCTGAGTAGTGAAGCAGTCAGATACAATATATCATTGTCTCCTTCCGGCGCCTTTCGGTTGCCTTGAACGATACGTTTTTGAAGAATGGAGATTTTGCGCTACGCAGTATTCCGTGATCATGTTCCAATATTGATATAAGAATTAATGAGCACATGATAACAAATGAACACATAATAACTATGAGTTGAGTT
The DNA here is from genome assembly GCA_902702795.2 of Paramuricea clavata. Classification (NCBI taxonomy): domain Eukaryota; kingdom Metazoa; phylum Cnidaria; class Anthozoa; order Malacalcyonacea; family Plexauridae; genus Paramuricea; species Paramuricea clavata. Next base: position 47,496 of record CACRXK020000871.1, read on the forward strand.
GTATTAGGAAAATGAGAACCATACAATAAATATCTTAGTTCTTGTTGGTATTTCACTGCACGCACGCTTTATCTTTACTTGCGCCAATTCTAGTAGCTACTGCGCGAATTTTAATACATGTATTATATGGCGCATTTTTACTGTCAAAATTCAATAGGTCCGCCGGAATTCTAGTAGCTACGTACTGCGCGAATTTTAGTACATGTAATATTAAGGTATAGAGCCGACATGTTTTAATACATGTATTTTAATATGGTCAAACCTTTAACTTGCCCTTGTTTATATTGTATTGTGAAGTTGTGAACTAAATGTTATTGTATTAGGCAAATGAGAACCATACAATAAATCAAAATAAACTGTAGAACCTTTAACTTGTCCTTGCTTATATTCCACTATATTGTATAAATTCGCGTCGGGTCCAAATTTTGGGGTTTTCGAGTCGTTTACTACAACATATTGATTGTATAAATCCGCCGGGTCGGCCAAATTTTGGAAGCCAAATTTTAGAGTCGTTTAATACAAAAATAAAAACATTAATTCAACACGCAGAAAAGTCCAGAGTGCGACAAAAAATGAACACAACTACACCAGTGAACTACCGTGGCAAACGTGTCGTATTCCCTCGGTAAGCCTTTCAAAACCATCGCGATTAACAATGCGTCGCTGATAGCTTTCTCGGCATTTCGTAACGCTGTCGCAAATCGACTATAGGCTCGTTCTCTTCTTTCTTTAGCGATGTCTGTTCGGTATAAAGCGAAATTATACGTGGCTTTCCCTTCCCTTGGTAGTGCTGTCTGAGAACTTCTAGCGCTTTCCTCCCGTCGTCTCTCGCGTCTCGTATCACTAGCGATAAACTTCTATCGTCCAGACATTGCACGAGTTCGGCAAAAGCATCAGCTTGCGTCGAAGCGTCTGGTGGGTCTTTCTCGCTTGCGTCTCGCACGAATACTTTATATAGCTTTTGTAGCCGCATATAGCCCAGGAACTTTACTTCCCACAACTCATATTTGCTTTCGTTACCGTCGAATAGCAAGCCTCTTCTGGACCCATAACCTATTGAGTTCGTTGTAGTTGTCATTATTATATAATTGTCATTCTTTATTACAAGAGATACACACTCTGTGGAAGCATACAAGAACTAAGTTTTATTTTACTATTTTTACATCAAGTGCGTTTATGTTACAATGTGCTCAATTACAATTGGTCAGAATAATTATTCATCATGCTATATATGGTATTACAGGAAATATATTGTATTCATATTGTCTTAATCATATCATTGGTTAACTGAACTAAAATCACAACTAATTACATTATTATTATATGAAGTATTATGAGCATAACTTAACAATATTACATTATTATTATATGAAGTATTATGAGCATAACTTATGACAATAACTTAACAATATTACATTATATTATATTATATTATATTATATTATATTATATTATATTATATTATATTATATTATATTATATTATATCATATTATATTATATTATATTATATTATATTATATTATATTATATTATATTATATTATATTATATATTATATTATATTATAATATATCTCACTCGAGAACATTTTCTCCTTATCAAATATTATAGGGTGAACAATAACACATTGTTCACACGGTAATGTGATATATTCTTTATGGTAATACACCTTGTAGTTAATCTGCTTAAGTAATACCTGCGAAGTACAAAGTCTTCGAATTATCCTTGTCCTGCGTCATTGTCCGTCGTTTGTCAACAAGTTTCGCGATGTTTAAAACAAACATTGGAAAAGTCGGAATCTTCTGGTAAATCAATTAAAATCCTCTTCTTGATGAATTTGGCACAACTTATTTTCGCAACAACGTTTCCATTGTTTGTTTTAAAGTGCCACTGTGACCAAATTTTCATTTCTGTTTTTTTTCCATGATTGTGAAGAATGCGTATAAAGAAGCTGTCACGCAAAATTTTAGCGTGATATCTTATATTTTGCCTGAGTTATACGACGATGAAGTTCGAATTTTGGCGGTCGCCATTAAAATCCGCCATATTGGAAAGTTCAAGTGCTCGGGAGTTTGTGACGTCATAGTCTCAACACATGCTGGGCGTGCAACATAAAAATATATACGCGACTATAGTAAAACTCGATCATGCCTTCATCGCGTTGTGTTGTACACGATTGCAGCAATACTTCTGACAAAAACGCGGGTAGATCATTGCATAAGAGCCCAAATGACGAATCTTTGAGAAGAATATCGGTTAGATTTGTGCAAACTAAGTACGCCAATTTTTATCCAAGCTCGAGGGAAATTCGATTCATGATTTGTTTGGAAACGGATTGTTTTGAGCGTTTATTTCATTTGGATGATTTGCAAAGACGACTTAAACCAGATTCTGTGCCTACTTTTTGGAGGTAAGCCCCTGCGCAACTAACAACAAGAGACAGGCGTAAGGTTAAGTTTAGTGAAATATGAATATATTTTAGCTACATACATATTTACAAATCTGATAAGTCCAGATCAATTATAAATTCACGCGACAAGTGTTGTTCTCATATTATTGAAAATAGGTTTAAATTTTAAACGAGTTGGGCGAAACTGCAAACAATCTGATACAAACGAGGATGAACCATCGAGCTGTTTTTTCAAACTCCGTGTAAGCTCGCTGATCAGTGTTCGGGAATGTTGATCATATTTTATTGTAACAACAACACGGTAATGTGAGATGCCTTGAACTGGCAAACTGCCCGTAAAATCTCATACCAAACCACGAGCTGTCTGTAGAAAACTGCGCGTAAGAACCTATAAAATATATAATATTAAATAAATGTGCGCGCACAATATGTTAATGCTTGTTTAATATAAACATCGGCATAGTTGATAGTAGGCATACTTCAGGTTGACAGCAATGACCACATTCACACCTTATAAAAAATGCAAAATAGAAGTTCAGAGATGTGTTTTAATTTATTACTCCGGCAAATAAGAACACAAACTTACCAAGACGATACATCAATATGACCTTCAAAACGATTTTGTAACATATTTTCGAGCTGTTCGTCTTCTGCTACAGCTTCGTCGACCTCGTACTCGGCTACCTCTTCAGGTGAGGCGAGCGGCTCCAGCAATAGTATCATCAAATGGCAAAAATTCATTGTCAGGTTCGCTTGAATTCGCTGTTATATAAACAGATGAGATGCGGGAGAATCTGTTTCAGACAAATACTCCGAAACGCTACTAGATCGCGACGAAACTGACATTTTAGTTCTTGAAATACATGTGATGCTCTACGTTTGCTTACTAATTCTACTTGTGCCCTTGCGGTGTGTTGAGACTATGACGTCAGAAGCCTCTCGTGACAACATAAAATCAAGATGGCGGATTTTAATGGCGGACAGCAATTTTGGACATTTCAAATGCTCGTAACTCCGTGATCATTAATCATGTTCGCCTGAAATTTTACACAAGCATTTTTGGTGCAATAATAAAGTCGTTGCTAGCAAAAAAGGGAATTTTCTCGATGATGAATTTTCGTCACAGTTGCACTTTAACACGTTTTGGATCTCTTGCTGTCAACAGACAATGAACGATCCAATATCGTATGTTGTTAACATCGTGCGTAGAATGAACTTGTACCCGTGGATTTATTGAATAAAACGCAGTCATACAGGTGTAAACACCGCAGTTACAAAGATCATGTTGTTTGGGGCTTTTGTTAGGAGCAAGAACTAACCAGTTTTCCAGATCAGCAGAATGCCCGTGCATTTCATGCGAAGTAGATATTAAACCAGCAAGAGAGTTGATTGCAGATATATTGATGTTATGGTAGGAGTCATACTAGCACAGCATTAGAGAATTTGGATAAAACACTAGAAGCGTCCAGTGAGAGCTTGCAACATTTACTGGAAACATTAAAATATCAAATTCCTTTTGATCAACTGCTAACGATGCATGAACCATGATAGAATGTGGAGTTATTAAGTAGATTCCAGGTCTTCCAGAGGGAATTGAATAAAATTTATAGACCTAAATTTTACAGATATTGGTAAAAAAATAAGGATTTCATGCATGTTTATCAGTAATTTGTCCGAAAAAGTTTTTTGACCCTTAATTTAATTGGTTTATGTCCGGAAAAACTTTTTTCGACCTCACCCCGCTCGCCAACATTTTTGGGAGAAATAGTGGCCAAAAAAAATTTTGCTGCAGGGCATCATCGGCTTTCGCAGGGCAATTCCTAGCAGACCCCCCCCCCCCAATTAAAAGGGGCTAGTTTCGCCCCTGGACATAAGGGAGCCTCCTTATAAATTGCTTCAAAAACGATCGATCGAATAAGTCCATTGCTGAAGTAATTGTAAAAAAAATACGTTGTGTAAGTCGAGAAAATCAAAATTAAAGTTTATGTAAATCAAGGGAAATCTTGTAGACGTAAGGCAATCTCTGACAATATTAATCTTTAAGTGGTGCTTTCCGCCTAGTGGAATGTCAATCGCTACGAAACGAATTTATAACTTGATCACATAGAGCAGAAATCAATTCAACGCAGCTAAAATTACGGCTTATACGCAAGACATAAAGTTTAATTAATTGTTGAACCTATTATGAACTCAGTAAGTGTTTGGCAATGTGAGAGCATGTTTTTTGTCGGATTACTAGGTGTTTTGTGCATGCATTAAAGTTTTCTTAAATGCGTCATAACATTTGTTTAGTTATATTTGCCTCCTGACCATATCATGCTGCGATTTTGACTTTGGTTCGAAGTTCGAATGTGTAAAATGAAAAATTTCGGTTAAATATTCAGTTGGGCATTGCCGATCGCCTTTTCTTTTGCTGACGTGACAAGCGATGCCGACAATGCAAAATGTCGCTCCGCGCGGAAAACTACCGTAGTGAAAAACGGGCTTAACAGTGACAAACGTGTTCTCTGAGAACCCGCACAGTTATAGACTGTTTGAATAAGGCAACAAGTTAAAAAACCTTAAAAATAATTGTAGGGATTTGTAGCTACTATAGCGAATATAATAAAAATTTACCTTATCCTCGGTAACAAATGTCATAACAGAGTTCACCGACACGCTATCTTTAAAGACACTTGCCAGTTAAGTCAGTTAACTGTCTACGACTTAAAACGTACGTACCTGATACAGCGAATTTTTACTCATGATTTTCATGATATTCCATCGGGCTCCATATAAAAACGATGAAATGCTTGCTTTGTGTACAGTTATTTATTAAAAATAATGCAATGTTATAATTACAACCTCATAGATATTTATATGTTGTCCGTACAAGATACGAGCACATGGCGAGATATGACACCCAACCCCATGAAACATAAGCCAATGAATATAAAGATTTAAATATCTAATTATAATGTTACATAATAAACCTTATTGTCTTCTACAACGACATTTTAAAGGCTATATATAAGCTTAATTTGCGTCGTCCCAAAGATGCATGTGTCCAAAAAAAAACAAAGAATCAAAAAATAAAAAAGTCTCTAAAAATAAAAAAGTTGGCCGGTCGTTTAATATACATCCTGATGAAGAACAAAGAAAACCGACTCAACTATGAAATAATTTCTTTTATAAACTCGTATATAATTTAACTATGTCAAAAAATTTAATTTATTTGGTTTTCGAGTATTATTACAAAGCAGCTGTTGAAAGACAGGGTAAAACATGACTGATTTGCACTGGCTAAAAAAGTGGGCAAATTACATCATGCATGTTCTCTATAAGAAATTCTGATGTTAATTGGTTATTATAAGTCACTTAAATGTGTTCTTTTATATCTTGTATTTACTCGAACCATCAGTGTTACTACAAATATATCGCTACTGCAACTTGTTATTTTGTTCTTGTTTCAAGAATTTTCGCTCTGTAGCTCGAGAGATGATTCGCAAACTTTCTTTAGACTTCGTATCAATTCCAGTTGGTCATAACTTTCGCTTGTAGCTTCATTCTCCTGTCCAAAGAGCTTTAACCTGATCCCAAGTGACTGTCGACATGACTCCAAAGCAGAATCATAATCTTGCATTTCGCACTCACATTCTGCAATGCTGAAGTAGCTCTCAGCAGAGGCTGGGTGCTCCTTTCCATACAGCGCCACCCTAATATCCAGGGCTTGCTGCAACCAATGCACAGCTAAATCGTAATCTTTCAAGCAACACTTTGTGAATCCAACCTGATGACAAGCGGTGGAAACGTCTGGGTGGGTTTTCCCGTGAATATTTTTTCTGATATCAAGTGCTTTCTCGAACGATTGCAATGCTGACTCGTAATCTCTTTTTCCAAGTTGGGTATATCCAATCTGGTAATAGCTCTCAGCAGTATCTGCATGGTTGAGCCCATAAAGCGTCAGTCTGATGTCTAGTGCTTCGTAATGACAAGTCGAAGCAGCGTCATAATTCTTCTGTCTGCATAAAATCAATCCAATGTTATAGTACCTTGCGGCTGTATCCGGGTTTAGCCGACCATATCCTCCTATAAAAATATTAAGAGCGACCTGCAGCTCTGCTGGACTCTCTTGCTTTATTTTAACTTCTGCCAGGGTGCTTTCAACCAGGAAGAGTAGTGGCAAGTATAGACGGTCGTTCAGTGCCTCGGCTTCGACTTTTTTCAGTAACATGGAGACGGGCAAACCAAGTTTAAACATTACCTCCTTCATGTCGTAGCATTCCACAATGTGGTTGATGAGAAGAGCAAGCGGCAAAATGAGTGGTTGACTTGAAGCTTTTGGATTTTCATCCTTTTTCTCGTCAGCGCAATCAACTCCTTGTATAGCTTTGAAGAAAGCATACAAGGATGGTCTGTCAGCGCATTCAGTTAAAACAATGTTCCGATAGTAGGAAAACTTTTCTGCGTGAGGAGTAATCAAAGCAAGAATCTGGGAGCATAAAACCTTAAGTACAGTATTTTCAGAACTCAACAGAGATACCCCTGTTTCAATCATTTTGCCTCCTTTAGCTGCCGCTTTATGACTTAGCAAGTGAATACCATGGTAACACATTCGTTTTCCCATAACAACTTCTGAAGGAAGGAGAGGATTTTGCTTCTCTATTTCTTCGGCCTCTTTTAGTAATGCCAATGTAGCTCCATCATACCAGATTATTTCACCAAAAGCTTTAGCAATTAGCAGTTGGTGGACAGCTTTAAATTTACGCTGCTCTTTTGCCTTCGCTATTGCTAATTTATAAATTTTTTGAAAAATCCGGAAATGGTGAAAGTAGAAACTAGTGTCCAGAAACAGATCTGCATCGGAAAGAACATCAAAAATTGCGTGGCAGACAGCCTCATTTTGAAGACCTTCGGAGAGACTATGCACCATATTTGCTTTGTTAAATTCGAAATCGTGAAATGCGAGCAGAGAATTTCCAGCGAGAAACTGGTTGTTTATATCTTCAAACAATTTGACGTAATAACTCAGGAACCGCCTTTGTGCTTCGTGAGCAATTTCTTTCATTTGCTTCAACCAACGATTTTCTCTTGAGCCTCAACAAAGTTTTCTTTGCTGTGTCTTTATCTCCTCCGATGACGTATACTGCAGCTTGCTCGTCGAACACTTCACTGACAAAAACTGAAAGACAAACAAATGCTTCTTGCTCTTCTGGAGATAGTCTTTTGAAATAAGACTCGAACAAGACCTTTAAACGTTGATCATTAGGCGCATCTGGATCGTCTAACAAGTCCGCTAGCTTTTTTGAAGAACGGCTAAAGTTGTCAAGGAATTGAGATATACTTTTCTTCTCGTCAACGATTTGACCGCACAAAAGCTTCATCGCCAGCGGAACGTCTCCACAAACCTCAGCCACTCTGCAGCATTCACTTTCATCACCAGCAGGGACAAGTTCTTGAACTAGCATTTGTGACGATTTTCTCTCTAACGATGCAACACCGACAGAAGTGTGACCAGCAAATTTTCTTCCCAGCACCAATTGCAGACTTATTCTTGTGGTCAGTAGAAAGGATACATTCTTGCAACGAGAAAAGATCTTTTCCAGTAGGTTTAAAACATGTTGGCTCGTTTCTCCACTACTCTCAAAAAGGTCATCGGCATTATCGAGGATGACACAAATATTGGAAGGAATTGCACTGAGGAGTCCGAACAGTTTTGAACGCTCTCGCCCCGTTAGATCAGACGACGTATGTGCAAATGTGTTTAAGAGGTCAGAGATCAGTTCTTCCGTTGTCTTGACGCTTCTCAAGGAAAGGAAATAAACTGGTAGTCCTAGTTGTCTAACATGGTGTCCTACTGCAATTGCCAATGAAGTTTTGCCAAAACCAGGAGGTCCAGATACAGAGACTACCTGAGCAGATGTGGACGTCAACGCACGCGAGATTTCTTCAACTTTGTGTTGTCGACCAATGAAATGGGGCACCATGGGAGGAAGACAGGGCTTGGGCACTGACTTGTCAAACACTGCGGTCAAATATAGAAAATACGGTTAAACTGTAGCCATTACCTTCTGGACTAAAGATAAAAGGGCAAAAAGCAGTGAAGCACTAGCTTCTTTTTAGTCGTTACAAAAAAGGTGCTTGTACACCAATTGGGGAGGGGGGGAGGAGGGAGGGAGGAGGAGTCATTTGTTCAGGAGATAAGTCACCCACCATATTGTATATATACACGAACTTGTTGTTTGGACTCAACAACTGAACTCTGTAACACAGTTGGTCAGAGGGCTTCACCCCGGAATCACAGGTTTGATTCCTACCAGAAGGCCTATAGTTGCATTTTTCGCAGCTGCTTCAGTCAAGTATAAAACTGTATATAATCTTCCGCTCGAAATTTCCATCTACAAAATACCTTCAACTGTTAGTTCTATCAACCGACAGATGATATCCCAAGCTGCATTACGTAATCATAGAATTGGGTAAAAAATCACAACGTCATATGGCACAATTTAAATGCTGTTTTTTGATTGGACAATTTAAAGTTGAGGTATAATATTATATTGTATCAAAGAGAGTGTTTTATTGATTTTTGCTGAACTAGCATTATAGTTTAAATTAATGCTATTTTGGGGGAGTCTCGCAGTGCCTCGGAAGGTCGTCTCCAATTGGATGGGGGTTTTCTAAAGTACGAAGCAATTCATTGTTCTGAACACAAAAGCAATTGTCAAATCGAGCCAATGAAAATCACTCTTACGAGCTACTGCGAGGCCATCCCTATTTTTGCAAGGTAATGGGACAAATTTTAATACACTACAAAATTTATCTCTCGTATTGACAAAGATATTCTGGTCGACAATCGAAATCATTTTCATATTTCCACACATCCATGTACATTCTAAAAACACCCTGGTTAAAAAATCCTGGTTAATCTGAAATGAACACTGTTTGGGGTAACTTAATGTTCCTGGTTACATTTCCTGGTTAACTTAACCACAGTCCTCGTTAATTTGATGATAGTCGTGGCTAATTTAACTATGCAAGATCCTTGGTTGCATGATTTAACCAGGCTATATGGTTGAATTAACCAGATTATGGTACGTGGATAGTTAATCAAGAATTCCATATTAATAATCCACCCAACATGCATAGTCTGGCTAATTCAACCTGATAGAACCATGCATTAAATGAACCGCTAATCCTGGTTAAATTAACCAGCTGGACTGTGGTTAAATTAAACACGAAATGTAAACAGGAACATTAAGTTACCCCAAACACTGTTAATTTTAGACTAACAAGAAAATTTTTAATCAGGGTGTTTTTGCGTGTATTATTCTCTATATGCATGTACAGGTAATAGCATGGTTTCGAGTGCAATTTGGATATAACATGCACGAGTGAGTTTTTCAAAGACCTCAAAATAGCACGAGTCCGAAGGACGAGCGCTATTTAAGGTATTTGAAAAACTCACGAGTGCATGTTTATCCAAATTTAACGAGAAACCATGCTATTACTTATTAATAATTTACATAAAAATGTTCGAGACAATTGTAGTTTTAACTTACGCTTTAATATAGCGAATATTCCACTAGCAAAGTTTTCCTGGCTTTGTTATATCGCATTATACAACGCTAACAGCTTGACAATTCCACTCAACAGTGTAAGTTTTGTTAGTCTTGTTTAAGGTAAAGGCTTTACCATTTAAAAATAAAGATAAAAGCCATATTTTCCACGCGAAGTCAACTTTCACTTTATGTAGCGCGGCGCCATGTTTGCTTTGTTCTGAAGCAATCTGTGACCGTTACTTCTTTAAACTAAACTGCTTTAAACTGATTGGTTGATTTTATCATCACAATGTTTTTCCACCAATCAGATCAGTTTGTTACAGATTTTTGCACTCTATCAACCAATCACAGTCGAGTAATATTTTTATGTATATTATTAATTTGGTAACCGTGTACATACCTTGAACTTCGTCTGGAATATAAAATCTCTTCAGCACATGTTGAACGTAAGAAGCTGAAACTGCCGCACCAAATTGGCACCAAGTCATATTTTGACATTCATCATTTTCCCACTTTGCAATAGATTTACAGGATACCCAGGGTACTCCAGAGTTCTGACAAGTTGCATATACACCTTAAAACGATGAAACTGAGGTTATTCTTGACTTTTTTTGGCAAAGATCGGAACTCGAAGGCTTTTATGTCTTGGTGACATGTTTCTGCTAACTTTGTGACGAGCTTTAGCTCTACACGAATCTCTGGTTAGAGAGTCTAATCGGTTATCGGGAACTTGCAGATTCGATTCCTGTCTGGACACTGGCATCCCAAGCTCACAGGTTGTTGGAATGGAAGCCATCTTGGATATCTATAATGTGCTTTTGAATAGTGTAAATAACGCGTGTTTGGCGAAATATTTATAATACCGCAAGCAAGGGCGCCGCTACACCTCTTTGAATGGGGTGTGTGTAAGTGAGTTTTGCGGAGTTCTCAAGGAAAATTTATCCGAGTCGCTAAAACCACTAATTAATATTTCTTTTCACAAAATTGTTGGAGAGGGGGGAGGGAGGGTGTGTGGCGGCGGATCAACATAAAAACATTTCCCGACAACATATTTGTCATTTTATTTTGTGTTTAACCACCTCAATTTTTTGCCGTCTATCTGGCCCCCACACCCCCTTTAGCGCCGGCCTTGACCGCGAGTACGTAGCACGAGAGTAATTTCAATTTTGAGAGTAATTTCTGGCATTAATTTTCTATTCATACTTATAAAAATGGGTACGCTAGGCGTACATGTATCTGCGCAAAGGAATTCCATGGTTGCTATGAAAAAAAATTCATTCATAATTATTGAGTAAACATTTAAATTTCGAAGTGACTATACAGCCGGCAGCAAGCTATTTAGTAAACTGCCGGCTATATAGTGACTAAGAAAAAATGCTAAGACAAACAAAACACCACCCGACCTAGGCTGCGTTTCACTTTCCGCACACAATGCCTTATACTCTAACGGCACGGTCGGTGAAAGCTAGCGGAAACAAAAGTTTTTTTATATTTAACTATAGTCACTATATAGCCGGCAGTTTATTAAATACCCAGCGGCCGGCTGTATAGTCACTTTGTTTATATTTGATGATATTACAAAGAATGTTCAGATTGCAGTCTCTTCTTTACTGCAATCAACTGTCGGAAAGCCAGAATTGATGTTTATAATAAAAGCAGAATAAGAGTTATATATGAAATGGGTACAAAATTGCTGAGGTAAATACTGTACCACTGGCGAACACTAAGAGGCTGAGCTTCCCCCTATAATTTTGATAGACAGAACCTATACAGACCAGCTTCTAGAACAAATTATGGGCTTACTAGATTCAAAGTAAAAGCTTCTAAAATACGGGAAACAATTCCCAAAGAAATTTAATCATTGCCAAAGAATGTATTATAATCATTTGTATATTAACATACAATTAGACTGTTATACATTTTATACTGTACTTTAGTACAGTTAGAAATTCCTTAATTACCACAGTAATTGGCTTCACACGCTGTTGTGGGTACCCGGCCACGAAGTATTCATTGACTAGTTGTTTTCTGTCTTGTTTAGTTCTTAAGTGTGTGTGTATATATATATATATATATATATATATATATATATATATATATATATATATATATATATATATATATATATATATATATATATATATATATATATATATATATATATATATATATATATATATATATATATATATATATATTGTGGCAAAATAAATAAATTAATAATATAACTTATTTCTACATCAGTTGTGCCGTTCACTTTTCCTATCAACTTCATAATGGTAGTGGCCAACTCGAAAGCGTTTGCTCCTTTGGCCACTACGCACTCTTCGCTTGTACCATAAATATTTTTTTTATAATTTAATGTAAATATGTATGGTATAGTAATAATGAATATCTTTGTAAGCTAGAAATAAGTGCAAAAATCTTGTACCAAATAATACAAATCACACTCATATAATAATACAATTAATTAAAACATTGTAATTTAATACCATTTATTAAAACAGTGTTTTGAAAACCTAGTTTTTTACAAAATGTGTTTTCATAATGCTGCAAATGTCATTTTCGGGGTCCAAATTTTAAAAATTCTCCGGGGGAGCATGCCCACAAGCCCCCCTCAATATTTCACAAAGTTGCCACCACTGTACTGTACCCACATTTAATGTATGCTAAATGAAAAAAATAGACACAGTTTGTAAAGAAATTTTATTAACTTTAACTCAGCTTATGAAGCAATCCTATAATCCTAAGATGTCCTATGACTATTAATGCGCCATATAACAAAATTCTAACGTAACATAATAATTCTGAATGCTGTGAATATATATAAAATGTACCATATATAAACACAATTTTGATATCCCATACAGTAAATATTAATTATAAATAGACAATCGATATTATTAAAAAAAAACATGCATGGTTACTCACGAAAAAGCTTTATGATGTTACTTCGGGCAATCAGATAAGCTTAGTCATGTTCCGATACCATCATTTGCAAAACTTGCCACATTCATTTACGGATTTTTTTATAGTGAATAGCCAAATTCACCAATAGTAATACAGAACCCGAAACTCGATTGTCAAATTTTCATATGCATTACCATCGAACTAATTATACTAAGCACTCACTCTCAGTGAAAGGAGTGGATGTCCGGAATAATCTTGATGTTAGCTTGACAAAAATAACATCAATACAATCTAGTGAACTTATATTTTAAACAAAGAAGTCGAACTCATATATTAATGTAATTAACAGATTAACGCCCGTATTCTAAAAGCTCACTCACACTCAATGAGTATTGAGTGGAGGTTCAATCTGAACTTTTCTTGAGTGTTGATGCTGTTTTTGAATAGCTGGAGGGTGAGTAGTCACATAGTAAGGTACGACACTAACCCTCCAGCTATTCAAAAACAGCACCGACAGAAGCTCATATTGAACCTCCACGGGTCCACTCATTGAGTGTGAGTGTGAGTGAGCTTTTAGAATACGGGCGTATGCCTTTATAGCTCTCCAACTTTTCTCATTATGTACTTTATTCTTACTAGTGAAAGCAATATTAATGTATTTAATCTTCATATTCTTGTAAATACTTTTAGCACTGATTGACACAAATTTTTAAATAAAACTTTGCACTGGACATTAAACTAGGCCCTTGCCCTTACCTTAAAAGCCTATGAAGGTTTCTTTAGACTCCTAGCCCAATTTATAGTTGTAGCTTTAAATAATTACCATAATGATTGGGCGAAATAAATAAATAACAAATCTTCTAGGATAAAACAATCGCCACTCTGTAGAAAGCCGCCATCTTTGTTTTACGGCCTGTTCGCAGGCATACAGCCCTAATTAGTCGACCTGAGTGTTTAATGCACACACAACCACACACAACTCAATCTCGTTCCCAGAGTATGCCTGTTCGCGGGTTAGGTTGTGGCATGACTCTGGGGAAATCGAATTTTTTTTATCCAAAATGAGATAAATGGCGCATGCGCTTTTATTGCTTTTGTTCATTCCGCTTACTAAATTCGCGCGGGCACACGCTCACAATCGATAAAGATTCTCATCAGAATATAGTGTACAAAATGTGTTTTTTTATACGTTTAAAGATGCTTTAAATCGTACTACTATTAAATTATATTCAATGGCAAATACTAAAAGAGCTATGAAAGCTGTTCTAGCGAAGAGGGCTTGAATATTCGTTAAAAGACGAGACATTCAAATGTATCTCGGCCATTGGCCCATTGTAAAAGGATGACAATATTCGTTAAAAGACGAGACATTCAAATGTATCTCGGCCATTTGTAAGATGACCGCTTTAAGGATGAAGATGTTTTGGTTGTTTTGCCAACAGGTTATGGGCATATTATGGCAAATATTAAAATATTTCAGCTGCTACCTGACGTGTACGACATGTTACTTGGCGTAACTAATTCTATCGTGATAGTAATATCTCCACATGAATGACCAAAGTATTTCTGCATGCATGATAGTATGTCAAAGTATGATACGTACAAGGCCATTCTGTGCTACACTATATTATGGTGATGGCAGCGATATCAAATTACCATTGGATCGACATGAGAACCTGACGTTTAAGCTGTTCTATATGCACCCAGAAATATGTGTCTATGACAAGAAAATACAAGCTTTGTTCAACTGTATACTGTAAACCTCTGAATATAATGCTCACCTCATTCCAAATATAAGCCCCCCTGAATATAAGTCCCCTGAATATTAGCCCCCTGAATATCAGCCCGGTATCCCACTATGTTATTTAACATTGACATTGTCTTTAAATATAGCAGAGAATGATATTTGAAACACTGTCATTGTCTTTATAGCTTACTATGTTAATGGAGTGTGTTATTTTTTACACATGTTTATTTTCCTGTTTATGAGTGACTGACTTGTTTATTACTAACACAATTGATTGTCCATGTATAAGGCCCCCATGCATATAAGCCCCCCCCCCTAAGCCCATGAAAAATCGCTTCAAAAGAATATAAGCCCAGGGCTTATAGTCAGAGGTTTACGGTATTATATATCACATATTTTAACAATAAACACATTATTTTTTATATTATATTACATTAACATATATACATGGACCACATAAAAAGTCTTTAAATGACAGTACATTGTGTTTGTAATTATAATTACTATAATTACTTGTGTCAAAAGTAATAAATGAAGTGAACAAATCCATATATATTTGTTGAAAAATTCTTGCAGTGGGTATCTTCCATTTGCTTTTCATGCTTCACACTGTGTATCTTTGGACATTTAATCAGCAAC
Source organism: Paramuricea clavata (assembly GCA_902702795.2). Classification (NCBI taxonomy): domain Eukaryota; kingdom Metazoa; phylum Cnidaria; class Anthozoa; order Malacalcyonacea; family Plexauridae; genus Paramuricea; species Paramuricea clavata. The sequence goes on from CACRXK020000871.1 coordinate 62,741, forward strand.
TAATTATAGGAAAGGATATATTTACTAGCTCATTTCTCCATATTACCAGGTACATAACATGCAATATATCAACCTTGCAATCCATGCTTTAACCCATGCAGTTGCCCCTCTCCTGCAGCATGTTTGGGAAGGAAGAGTAAGGAATGGAGGTACTGTAATTTCTAAATTTAGCTCCCTTCTCTTCAAGCCCCTCTCCAATAACCCCCCCCCCCTCATTTGGATACAAAAATATAAAATAAATAAGCCCCCCCCCTCATTTGCATACAAAAATAAAAAATAAGCCCCCCTCGGCCAGCCCCTCCTCTTTTAACCATGCAGCCCTCAATTAATTCTTAAAATCATGATATATATTGCATTTCTGCAGTATTTTAATAAAATATAGTACAATGGTAACTCTGAATATGGACATTTTTTAATGGTAACCAGACTTATTGCATATATTAAGAACAAGTGCCCCCTCAATGATGCTTAGGAAACAATAATACCCAGGAGGCTTGATACAGAAATTAAAGTAGTTATTTGATTGAAACTGGTTAACTGGTAGCTATTTCAATTCTACTGTATCTCCTTTTATATAGAATTGAATTAATTGCCAATATATTCACATAGTATAATAGTTTGGAAATGGAATCAATACTTGTATATTTTTAGTAATAGCAAATGAGCATTGTTATTGATCAAACAACATTGTTTCACATAGCAACTGAGACAAGGAAACATTTGTATTTAAATTCACTACTTATTTTTTATCCAGACACAAATTGATGCAAAAATTGTTTCAGGTTTGGCTTAGTTATAGCCTTACATCGGGCTATTCCATTTATATCTGTACCCCCCTGTTGAGGATCCCTGGAATTCTTCAGGGGTAAAGGGTTTTGAGCTTGGAATTTTGGAATTCTTCAGGGGTAAAAGGTTTTGAGTTTGAAATTCTTCAGGGGTATAACCATGAAAAACATGTATCCTCGACAGGGGGTGTACGGATATTAAATGGAATAGCCCATCATGCTGTCAAGTGGCAATCACTTACAAAGCAAGTCTATAACCAAATGTTTTACAACCTGAGGAACTTCTTAAATCAATTATTCTATAATTTATACAGATGCTACAAAAACACCTGGCATCTTAAATTTATATAGATAACTCCATTTACAAAAGCACAAAGACCACGGGCTACAACATGTTGAGTGTTGACCATAATGTACTGTATTGTTTAAAGCTTCAAGTTTTTAACACAAGCAAAAGCTGTCACTCCAAAGTCCTGGCAACAATATGTCAATTTAACAAAACAATGACGTGTGCGATGATTTCATTTAGCCAATTCTTCCATGGTTATAATAAATATACTCATACTGTAGATCGATAAAAAGTCATTCATAAATACCATGCCATTTTGTAAGTATATACCCAACGTCCCAATACTTTTTCATACGATTAATATAATATATCCTTCGATTTATATTGTTTGATTTCGCATTCCAAATCTGATAAACATTGATAATTCTCTCTTCGCGTATGTCCACGCGTAATTCTCGTAAAAAACACGCATTAATTGTGTCGGCAGCATTGATGATCACGGCAGCCAATCAAATAACGATTTCGATTTGATTTCCCCAGAGTCATGCCACAACCTAACCCGCGAACAGGCATACTCTGGGAACGAGATTGGGTATTTTGTACTTTCCGCGTTCGCCCACGAACGCGGCATTCTGATTGGCTGTTTGCTGTTGGATTCTATAATTAGGGCAGTGATTCATCACAAAGGCTTTCGATAAGCTCAAAATTTGAAAATTGATCACTTTTTTCGATTATAAATGGAACAAGAACAGATTGTTTACTGTTTACTTGAAGGAAGAGATGTTTTTGCCGTTATGCCAATGGGGATTGCTTGTTGTGAGGTGTTGGAATAGCAACATTACGACTGGGGTAAACTATAGTAACCTTTACTTGAGTTTCATTAATTTCAAACAGACTTGATACATTATATGTTCCTCAAGAAAATTATCTTTTGGTTGATGTTGAGATGCAGTTGCATGTAAGCCTATTCGAAACACTTTGCGATTTACAAGGCTTCGCTGAGAGAGCGAAACAGAAGACGGTATTAAATTGCCGTTTGAAACGAAACGATCTGGACTCTGAACGCTCTCTTCTTTAATTTGTAGAGTTCTTTACCAAATGAAATAACTGAAATAAATTTCGTACTTTCCGCCGCCAACAAGAATTGCACGCACGATCTGATAAGTGAGACAATTTATTTATAACAATGCCAATGGCGACAGCGAAGCACACATAATATAAATCCTAATGTGGTCGCACGACTTCCCTCATGATTTGAAGTTTGAGACTGGTTTTCTGTTGAAATTCGTCCTAATTTGCCTGTTCCGATTTTAGTTGAAAATGAGCACTTGCAAATTTGGCAATTACTGACTGCGTTGCTTGCTTTTTTGGAGTTAAAACGCAGCCATTTACACATTGTTTATTAGTGTTCTGAACAAGCAGAGAAAACCCCGCAACATTTTAATGCGAGTTTGTTTGTTAATATTTGGGTGCTGTCATTGGTTCTTTTTTGACAATTGACGCGCGAATGGGGCGTGTTATGAAAAGGGGCGTATTTCAAAATACCGGGCGATGGTTGCAGGCCCACTATCAGTTCCCTTGGGCCTGCACGCAGGCTAAC
>CACRXK020000872.1:0-44513 GCA_902702795.2 Paramuricea clavata
AATTGAACTGCAATATAAAAGTAGATTCACTCTTACTACAGAAAGCTTCATTAAGATTGTCTTCCAGTTTAACAGAATAACAAATAAAACTAAGTACTAAAAATACAAATATATTTATTACATATCTTTAGAACTATTAATTAAAGACATGTACTGACTACTGTATATATATATATTTTGTAAAAAGGCTTATTAAGATGGATAATTGAAAGTTTGAAACCTTCTGATCGATCAAGGTTAAACATAAAATGATAAATGAACTACTTACTTCCCTTTAAAAGTTTCCTTGATCATATTCTGTCTCTGTAATTGGAAAGCAAACCAGAAATTGTGTTGTCATAACACTCTGTCTCCATAATTGGAAAGCAAACCAGAAATTGTGTTGTCATAACACTGTGGCGATAAAATATTATTCCCGCATGGATAACTTTGAATGAACAAAACTGACGATATTTTAGGGAAATCTGGATAATTTTCGTTTTAAAAGCATTAAGATGACATCTTTTACCCACGGTGGAGTGATCAGCTTGGTAGAACTTCGCAAAGTATCTCAAATTCGGGAAAATTCACCTTGGTTCACATTGTTCGCCATACATTTCTATAGTAATTTGTATCACTCTGTGGTCCCTGGAAGTGATTTTCGCATATATAATTTGGCTTCACTTTTTACACCCAGAGAAGCTATATCCAGTCTACTATTAGATCAGTGATATAAACAAGTTGATTATTTAAAGCATGCGTGTAATATATTTTTAACAGCAGTAAACACCGAGATGTATTTAGCAATGAATATTACTACTGAATCTGGCGGGAAACCTACGTCATGCTGTTTCCTGATTGGTCAAGTTGAAACAATGGGAATGGAATGTGTTGTTGCAGTAAGCAGCCCTGTTAGTGGGGAGAAAACCTCGGACCCGCGAACAGGCTGCATAGGAGACTAACATTTAACAGACTAATTCAATTGTAAATCTAGTACACTTTAGATATGGCTTTAGACTAAAATTTCCTTGACGAATTACCATTCTATGCAAACTGGAAATCTCTTTAATAAAGCAAAAAAACAACATGGGTTTTCAATGGCGCATTTTAACATGCGTAGCCTCTCAAAAAATTTGCCTTTGCTAAAAGATCTACTTTATTTTGTTAAAGAAATTCCAGATATAATCGCCATTACAGAAACAAAACTAACAGAAAACAGTAGGCAACATTAGCATACCTGGATATGTAGTTATAAATACAAACTCCAAAACATCCGTTGGGGGAGTTGGATTTTACATTGCTAATGAACTAGAATTCAATAGACGACGTAACTTAGAGTTAATAGCTGATGGCGTTCAATCTTGTTGGATTGAAATCACCCGCAAAAGGGTAAAATATTGTAATCGGTTGCATTTATCGCCACCCTTCTCATGATCGTGCTCAATTTTAGGATATGCTCAAAGACACGATGATTAAATTAAACAATTATTAGGGTCGAGAAGTAATCATATTAGGAGACATAAATATAGATTTTTTAAAATACAATAGCGATAACCAAACATCTGAATATCTTGATATGCTGCTTGAGCAAGGGCTTATGCCTTTAATTACCAAGGCTACCCCGTATCAAGCACCATACCTCTACCCTTAAGGCTGATTTCCACTGTTGCATTTTTTTTGTACGTACGTATTACGTACACGAAAATACTTATGTAATTAAATTTCCACTTCGGCATATATTTCCGTCAACGTTGTACGTAACATACGGTAATGCGGGAAGTTTAAAAAATCAAGATGGACACCATTACAATGGAATTTGTTCTACTTCTTTATTTTCAAAATAAGTTAAAACAACTAAACAAGTACAAGAAGAGATGGTGGGTTCGTGAAATTATTCGTAGGCGCAATCAACTCTGAGAATACAACCGGCTTATAATAGAGATGCGGCTATCGGATCACAAATAATTTTTTCGATATTTTCGAATGACCCCTGAAAGATTTGACCATCTTCTTTCCCTCATTGGGCCTATGTTGAAAAAAAGTTCCCTTTATAGAGAACCTATTAGTGTGAGTCAATGTCTTTCTTCAACACTACGATTTCTCAGTACCGGAGATTCTCAACTTATGATATCGTTCAGTTTCCGCGTTGGACACACTACGGTTTGCAAAATAGTAGGAGAGATATGTTGCGCTCTATGGACAGCATTACAATATTATATGAAGCTTCCTACCACAATCAAATGGAGAAAAATAGATGAAGAATTTTGGAATCTATGGAATTTTCCAATGTGTTGCGGGGCCATTGATGGACTAACATAACCAAAGCTTCAAATATTTTTCAACCAAAATAAAGGCCCTGTCACACTATTGCATATTGTACTAGCGTATGCCAGCGTATGAAAAATATTGCTTGTATGCCGGTATACGCTGACATGCGCTCGGGATATGTTAGGCATAGGTTGTATATGTTTCAAGCATGGACGCGTACGGTGGCATAAAATTTTTTTAAGCATGTTAAAAAATTTTGTGTTTATTGGACGTATGCTTTATACGATAAGCATACTCTAGGCACACGCTGAATACGCTAGAGGTACGCCAGATGTACGGTACTCATACGCTGGCATTTCAAAGGATTTTTGTGTGTATGAAAATTATTTCATTCATTTTCTTACGCTTCTCATACGTCTCTCTCAAACGCAATAGTGTGACAGGGCCTTAAACAAGGCTTGCAATTGTTTCAGCACAAAAAAAGACCAAAGCTTCGAAATTGTTACAGAAATTGGGTTTTTAATTACTGTACAAAATTTTAGACAATTTGGTTCAGTTAAAGAAAGCCATGGTGTTTCTTTACCTCAAATTCTCTTACTAACGTTTTATGCGTCTTATGCTTATGCACGTCAAAGGTTCCGCTTGCTAATTGCTTAAGTCACAAGTTAGGACCAGGCATTAGATTTGCTACTGCGCCAGGGGCAGGGTGCGTTTGAGCTCCCCCCACCAGGGTGCGTTTCACCTTCTCAGCCATGACCATACTGTCAAAACTATCCACGAAAGGGATATACTTGTTTATAATATAACTACTGTGTATCCAAATGAGAATATCGAATAAGTAAATAAATATTGATCTACTGCACTGCGCAGATAATACCTACGTGCAATACCATCATTGTTCTTCATTTTTCAAATATGCCATCAAATCCAGTGTCATCATCATCAAGTTCGAATAATAGGCCACCATCATTGTCATCATCTGACAAATTGTTCTTGTCTGTATTGTCGTAGGGAATATTTGTGCACTCGCAACAGGAAGAAAGACCAGTGCACTTCAATTCCCCTTTTTGACAGGCACAATGTCTTTTATTGAACATCCAACCTCTTACCAGGGCCAGCACAAAGAGAACCCCGGGTATGAGGTTGTCGAACATCCAGACTTACAACCACAGTTAATGTTTCCAGAATTCCGTCAGGAGCTGCCGGCATGGTCATCCATCTCATATTGACTTGCCATTAGTTTACTTCCCAACCAAACTTGGGGTGACATAACTGGTTGGAGTGCAATTTTTCATATGCACCGTTGATATGATGCATGATCGATTTGTATTAACTAAAAGACGTCAACAAAACATTGCGTCTGTGAAAAAGCATAATTGAAGTGTACTGGTCTTTGTTCCTGTTGTGATTGCACTAGACCTGCATTACTATTCTCCGGACCAGAATACAGATGAGAATGATTTGTCAGATGATGACAATGGAGATGACCTATTATTCGAACTTGATGACGCTGGATATACCAACTTATGTCACACTTTAATATATAGTAGAATTTTACCAGACAGAAACCAGGGCATCTTATTGGAGAATATATGCACTCTCGTTTTGAGCGTAGGCCCTTGGCCAGGATCCAATAAGTGGGATTTTATTGCATTTATAAAAACCTGGGCTCAAAGATGAAAACATTTCACAATGTAAGAAGCGCCAAACATGTCTTACATAGTTATTCAATAATACATTAATTAAAGACCATGTCAAGTCCGTAATGTAAACAAATCCTTTGTTTACATTTTGGACTTCTATATTTGTAAAATAAGACATACTAACTGAATATCTAACACTTTTCTGGTTCGCAATTGTAAATGAATATAAATTCCCTTGCGACTGGCGTATCATTCACTTGTTTCCATCGCTCCTGATTTCTAACAAGGTTCTTAGGCACATTCAATTTAGATAATGCTTGAAAAAACTCCTTCGAACCCGCAGGATTGAAGTTCTTTCTCCACCTCATAGCATCGCTAACCAGATCCGATATTTTTTCTGTGATTGTGCAATGTACTCAGGTGAATATGATGCTTGTGATGTTACTCTGAGTGTTTGCACAATCACAGAAAAAATCATGATTATTAGATTACATTGATATCGAAGGAACTAGATTCTGTTCCGAAATATCACATACTCGTACCGACCAGACCGCATAGCTCAGTTGGCAGAGCATTGGGCTAGCATTCCAATATTAGCATGTAATGAGAATTCAAACTTATGGTACGGGATAATGTACCCGGTGGAAATAGATTTTGTGTCAAGTACAATACAGATATTCCGCGATGATGCGAACCGCGAGTAAACAAATCTGCGACACGTGGATCATTGGAACACTGGGACATTAGATCGTCCAACACGATTAGAGAATGGTCATATGTCCCCTTGTTAGTTCATTCACATCGCTCGGAAAATCCTTCTATCAATTCAACATTCGGAAGGAATTCATCAAATTCCTTTTGATACTCCCCGTAACAGTAAATAATTTTGGTTGGAAGAGGATGGAACATTTCTTCCAAATGATTTAGCATGCAGCGAACCATATATGACTTGCCCGATTGCGTCTGCCCCGAAAAATAAAAATTCGCCGGTGTCTTAAATCTTACGTCCATGGTGACAAGACAGAAAATAAACTCACGCTATACACCCGTACCGTTTTAACACTATCTTTATTGTTCAATTATATTCCACCTACAACCCGTACTATTATCTAATTGGTTCATTCTTAAAAACGCGTCCGATATAAGATTTAAATCTATGAAAAAAGCCCTCTTCAATCTTAAACGCTGAAAAGTTTATGTTCTTTAAAGGCGTGGCCACTAAACGAACAGCCTCGCGCATCACCTCCTCGGACTCCTTCAATAAATAAACTAATAAGTAGGCCATAGCACGACCAAAATTAATAACGTTTATTTCAGTAAAAACCCTTGATATATTGTCACGATTTACATATGCCACCATATGTCCGTACTCCTGATCATGATGTTTAATTAAATAATTGATATGATACGATAAAGTTTTCATATCAATTCCGATATTGCTTTTCCGCAATTCGTCTAAAATCCAATCCATCCTTTTCCCTTAACAGTAAAACAACGAATAAATACAAAACAAGCAACAGGATTTATTTATACTAAATTAAACAGTGTCTAGTGCCCAGTGCGGTCCAAAGTATATTGTAAGTTCCTAGAATCTACTAAATTACACGTGGCAGGTACGTGTCCCCACGAAAAATACAAAATAAAGCTTTAACTATTTTGTCAACGTCAAAGTTAATGTCAGCAACATGGTTGTCAGAAAGTCTGTTTCCTTCCTCTTTTTCCTCACGGTTATGCCCTGGATGGGTGCACCATTTTGCCTGGAATACTCAGAAATTTGGAAGTTGGACTGCTCTGGAGGGAACTTGGACCATATACCGTACAGCAAGGTAATGTCATGGGTGTGGGCAGCCGATTTCAGCCACAACAACTTCACGGTACTGAACACGACGGAGCTTCTGGTGTTGTTTCCAAATCTCGTCCGGTTAGACCTAAGGGACAATCCCTTAAAGTGCCCTCCTGCGACCGTAGTAGAAATCCTTAGCGACGGTCCGCCCACAATCTCGTCGGTCACATTCTCTCCAGCTACAATATCTTTGCCTACAGCGCAAATAAATGGTTCTACAGAGTACTCCCCCATCACTATCACAGCTTTCCCTATGGCCAACATATCCACAACAGCTACTTCCGGCAACGGGAAGTCCAACCTGTATTTATTTATAGTCATTCCTGTGTGTACCGTCGTTTGTATTGTTCTCGTCTGTCTCCTGCCTGCTTGCCTAACAAAGCGTCGCCGTCGCCCTTCCAACAGCATCCGCATGGAAAAACTATTTTCAATTGCCTCATCTGACATTGACAGTGAGAGTGAAAGCAGCTTATAACTTCCAGCCCGTGTGCTTAATATTAATATTTTGTTTGTAATAGGATTCTAAAGTCATTGTAAACATTGCCCGAATTCGAATTCTTTCCAGACAAATACGCTTTGAAGCACAGCGATCCAGAATAGTGATGAATACTCAGACAGTACATCATATTTAAAAATATAACAGTTCAAAATGTAAACAAACTGATTAACTGCATAGTTTAAATTAGCAGAAATCTCATTAGCGTGTCAGGCCCCATTCCCAGAGCATACCCGCAAACGGGCATGCTCTGGGAACGAGATTGTAGCGCCTGTCAAAACGCACACGATGACTTCCTGTCGATTTATCATATCATGCAAAACTGACAAGTTCAGTAAATAAACCGCCAGAACGGCTAATGAGACTTCTATTCTATCATGTGTACATGTGTACTGAAATCTCATGATGGAGAAAACCGATAGCCTGTACATGAAACGTGTGCTTTATTATGAATTATCAAGTGTCAAAACATTTCCTTTCACGTTAACAAAACTACTTGTACATATTACTATTTTCGTACCGTTCGTTCTAGTCTTATATGGACTAAATCGACAGTTATTACATGTAATTCCTACGATACTATAAGATCTACTAGAGCTAACGTAATTTCAAAACAAAACAAATTTAAATGTGTGCTTTCTTATAATCATAGCGAAGTGTCGAGCGATACTTCCGTGCTCCCGTTACCCCGTTCTAAGCGTCCTAAGCCTATTAGTTCTATTTCAGAGGGATGCTGATGCATTGCTACCCTTCTGTTACGACGCCTTGCCAGCCATCGTTTATACAGCAGATAGCTTCCGCACAAACACAATAGAAGCAAAAATCCCAATAACGGACCCAATGTGACGTACAATAAAAATAGCTCCAGTCCCCTGGATGCCGGATTATCCAGGTGTCCAGCCACTGACGACGCCCTTACGGTTGTTACGAATGTAGGCGCCTTTGTAACCAGCGCTGAAGGTGTACCAAATACCGAACTACTGTGTCCAGAGAAAGATGGAGTTGCCGAAGACCGCAGCTCTAAACGGGATGCCGGACTGTTCGGTTGTCTATTCACTGACGATGTCCCTACGGAGACAGCAAAAACAGAACGGGATACCGTAAAAGATGCGTCATATACCAAACTACCGTGTCCGGAAAAAGGCGGAGTTGCCGAAGACCGCAGCTCTAAAAGGGATGCCGAACTGTTCAGTTGTCTATTCACTGACGATGTCCCTACGGAGACAGCAAAAACAGAACGGGATACCGTACAGAACGTGCCAAACACCGAACTACTGTGTCGAGAAAAAGATAGGAAAACACAATCGCTCCTAACGCGTACCCCTGAATCCTGAACGATCGCACAGTCAAAAGCCGGGTTCCAACGAAGGTCAATAAGTTTCAGGTTGGGAAATACCAGCAAAAGTTCTGTGATATTGACAACAGTTAAATCATTCATGTTTCGCTCGCTACTCTGGTTTAAATAAATGATTACAAAGCCCAGTCGAATTGTAATCAAGACCCAACGTTTCGACACTCCAGTCTAGTGTCTTCATCAGGGGTGATCTAAAACTGCAATCGTGGCTTCTTAAATACCCAAGGGATGACGTCACCTGCCAAGGAGATGCATATATTCTTCTGGCAAATAGGCGCCATCATCCCTATTCAAAGCATGATGACTCATTCCTGACGAAATCAACCACCCTGACCCAAAGCTGCCGTTTTGTAAACATTCCGTCGATAGTTTTCAACGATAGGTCATGACAATCTAATAAACCCACGAGAGGTTCCTCGATACACGTTTCCACACTGCAATTCACAAATACTACCAGTAAACTTAACGCCAAGAAAAACATCTTTATACTGACCAGCTTAGCCCAGGCTGTTATAAAGTCAGACTATCTCACTATCATAAACTTCGTCCTTTATACACGACAATGTTTGTTAACCTAAATAAACTACCGTACTACAATGAAACGCTAATTTTCCTGTAACCAGAACAATCTGAAAACTATGCAAAAGCGTGAGAATCACGATACTATGCATTATAATTTTCCTGTAGCCACAACAATAATCTGAAATATGCAGAAAGCGTGGGAAGACAGAGGCCGAAATTAATCAGGGTGATTAATCATTAATTAATAATTAATAAGCGTGCTAAACACAAATAAATATTGCGCAATGTTCATTGGTAACTATTACTAATAATTGCGCAACGCTCATTTTCCAAAAGTGGAAGCAGCAAACAAACAAGCGGAAACACAAAACGGAGGGGAATCCTGCCAACAACAACAACAAGTCGACAATAAGAATTTGAAAAACTATGGGAAAAGACAAGAAAAAAGAGGCAGAAAGGCAACGAAAAATACGCCTTGATAAAAAAAAAACAAGACAAAAAGGCTAGAGGCATTCTGGGGATATGCTGAACAAAGGAATCCGGCATTCCTCGGCGAATTTCTTGCCTTCTATGAAGGCAGGCAAAACCAGGAGACCACTCGAGAAACAGAGCAGAGGACCCAGGAAAGCAGACAACAGTCGCTGGGATTACCGATAATCAGTAATGCTGACCTGGATTTTTTAAACGATCCAAACAGCCTAGACTTTATAGACAACATGAATTTTGACTTTTAAAGTAATCTTAAAACAATTTCGAATAAACATTTTTATTAACACTAATCTTTATAACAGTTTTGAAAATAACACATATTAAATGTTCAAACTATTAGCAAAATCGTTTATGAATTTCTTTGTCAGGTAATGTTCCTCGTGCTTTTTGGGTGGTTTACTTGAATTGGGTTCCACAAAACTAACATCTTGACGAGGCTCCTCAGGCACCCAATCAAAGTACCTGCATGAAGATTCCTTGTCATTTGGACAGCAGAAGAACTTTCGATCTTCATTGAGACCTTCCTTTTTCACCTTACGGACCATACACGAAAGCCCGTGGTGACACTCCGGTTTGACTTAAGGTTGTACATCGCCACATACACAAAATGAACACGGCTTCAGCTTGTTGGAACACACAAAAAACGGTCTCCCATAACTTGCTTTCATCAAATTTCTAACAACCCGCATTCTCGCAAGCTTACCATATCCACCACACCGAGGATGAGGCTGTTTCGTAGCTCTCCATGCAGTTATAGCCTTTTCATACAAATAGCCCTCATCCTCGCAGCAAAAGAAATTGCAGCTAGGATTCTGATTGCAAAACCAGAAGGAACCATTTTGAGTTGTCGAATGAGCAGCGGGTTCGCCATGCAAGCACTTCATCTCTTCACAAAAACTATAAACACAAAAACAAAAATCGCTCGTCCCTCTATTTATATACTTCATCCAAGACAGCTACCAATCAGAGACAAGCATAATCATGACGTAGTCCAGGGGCGTACGTACACCGTGTACGTACACCATGTACATACATAGTATATGTACGGGGTGTACATACACCGCGTACGTACACCCTGTACGCGTACGTACACCTCTAGTATAAATACACTTCCCCATAATCATCAACCACACACCGAAATGGAATGCATAGGAGTTCTACCAGCGCTGGAAGATGTCATACAGCCAGCAAACATACCTCTATTTGGAATCCTGGCAGAAAATACAGCAGAACCGGGACAGTGCTATTTCTGTTTCGAACAAATTAATGGAAACGAGTTACTGGCGATGACAATGCATTGCTGCCAACAAAAAGCCCACTGTCGGTGTCTCCAGATGTGGGCGACACATTACAACGGAACAGATATCGAAACCGTACGGTGCGGGTACTGCAGAGCACCATTCCCGGACAAGGAACTCTGTTATCTGTGTCTACAAAACAAAATCACCGGACAAGAATTGAAGAAAACCCGATGCTGTCAAACAACAATCCACAAGAAGTGTACGGAAATCCTAAAGGAAATACTGGCAAACCTGACATTCGATTTCGCGCTAGAATGTGGCAAATTAACCTTCTGCGGATGCGTCTGGCACAGTTGATTTAACACAGTTTGCTGAAGCGGAACCAGCCACCCCGTATGGACACGGCGCGCATGATATCCCAGCTTCCTACGTGAAACAGATTCAGTCTGGTGAGTTTTTTGACTTGTCAAAACTTTTACCCAGTAGCTTTCCCACTGCCGCCGATGACGAGCCAGTCGTCTTTACGTTAGAAAATTCAGTCCTTAAAGTTAAAAAGTCACTAGCATCGAACAATGGACGACTGCGTTTACGAGTTATATGAGCGTCCTTACGCACAAGTTTCCCACCAGATCTCAAGATTTACTCCAGTATCTGTCACTGATTCGTCACGCAGCACAAACACACCGAGAGCTTGGGTGGTACGTCTACGACCACAAATTTCGCAGAAAAGCTGCCTTAAACCCTCTTCTAAAGTGGTCTGAGATTGACCAACAGTTGTGGTTATTGATTTTCACTACATCACCTGAGAATCTAAAACGAGAATACCCCCTTTTTTCCAATGGACCCCAAAATATCAATTCCTCAGGGGGCGCAAAACGGGGTACAGCCATTTGCCGCGAATTCAACCGAAATGGGACATGCATCTACAACCCATGTCGATACAGCCACGCCTGCAACCGATGCGCAGGTCCTCACCCAGGATATAAATGCGGTGAAAGACCCTCAAGCAATAGCAACCACGCCTCAACGAGTAGTCACAAATCCAGCAAATCAAAGCATCAGTAAGATAATTTTGTCGCTACAGACACCTATATCTGTAGATAATTTAGAAGTAGCACTCACTGGGCACCCAGATACACATTTTACGTCACAAGTATGTAATATTTTACGGTATGGGGCAAGAATTGGTTTTCAGGGACAGCATATCCCATGGTTTTCAAAAAAGTTGCCTACAGCGCTTGGCAACCCTAGCATTGTCTCGGCAAATTTGGCGCAACCCTAGCATTGTCTCGGCAAATTTGGCCGGGTGGCAGGTCCATTTGACAGTCCCCCATTCAGTAATCTTCAAGTTTCACCAATTGGCATTGTTCCCAAAAAGAATTCTAAAAAATTTCGCTTGATTTTTCACCTCTGTTTCCCAAGTCGGGCATGACCAGCATAAACAGCGCAATTTGCAAGGATGATTTTAGTCTACAGTATGTTACCATTGATGCTAGTCTACAGTATGTTACCATATGTTACCATTGAGGGCATTAAACATTTTGGGCCAGGTTGTTTCCTTGCCAAAACTGATGTTGAGTCAGGCTTTCGGCTTATTCCGGCCCACCCTGATGACTATGAGCTATTAGGTATGTTTTGGGATGGTAAGTACTATTTTGACAAGGTTCTCCCCTTTGGCCTTAGGAGTGCCCCATTTATTTTTAATCAGTTGTCCGATGCTGTTGAATGGATTTTACGTAATAACTGCAAGATTTCTTTTGCATGCCATATCCTTGATGACTTTTTAATCATGGAACCAAAAGCACCTTCCATACCACATGGTAGTACATGTTTACAGAGCTTATCTAAAATGCTTCTTACTTTTCATGACCTCAAGATTCCTATCGCTCCAGGGAAAACTCAGGGCCCCTTACAAGTCCTTGAATTTATGGGCATTATTTTGGATACAGTGAAAATGGAAGCCCGGCTGTCTGCAGATAAGATCCATCGCATTAGGACAATTTTTGCCGAGTTTGAAGCTAAAAAATCTTGTACTTTGAAAGAGCTGCAATCCTTAATTGGAACTCTAAATTTTGCATGCAAAGTCGTTCCTCCTGGACGGCCATTCTTGCAGCGGATGATCGTCTTAACCAGAAATGTCAAGGAATCCCACCACCATATTAAACTAAATTTGGGATTTTTTAAGGATTTAGCGATGTGGAAATAATTCATTACTAATTGGAACGGGGCAAATTTTTTCCTCTCAACGTTATGGCAAGATGCTGACAGTTTGCAGCTATTTACTGATGCATCAGGAACATTAGGTTATGGGGGGATATTTGGTACTAAATGGTTCCAGGGCACTTGGGAACCTTCCCACCAGCTAGATAAACCAGGCATTAGTATTGCATGGCAAGAGTTATTTGCGATTGTAATTGCATGTCAGCTTTGGGGAAGCCTTCTCTGCAACAAAAGATTAATTTTTAATTGCGATAATGAGTCGGTTGTTAACATAATTAATTCTAAGCGTTCAAAGGTTCCCCGTGTGATGGATTTATTACGCCATCTTACCCTAGTCACATTGAAATTCAATCTATACATTCATGCAAAACATATCCCAGGTAAACGCAATGAAATTGCAGACTCTATCTCTCGTTTTCAGCTGCAGAGATTCAGAAAACTGGCACCACATGCAGATCCCAGTCCATGCCCTATTCCCAGCCAACTGTTGATAATCTGAGAGGGGACATTCAGCATTACATCAACTTATCCATTGCTTCATCCACAAAACAAACTTATAGTGCTGGTGAAAAACGCTATATTGATTTCGTAACTATGTTTAAACAGCAATCACTTGAACAGTGCCTACCAGCAACAGAAGCCATTTTGACAGAATTTGTGGCTTTTCTTGCCAAATCTATAAAATATGCTTCAATCAAAACCTATCTGGCAGCTGTTCGCCATTTGCACATGCGCCGAGGTCTTCAACTAAATTTACCAAAAATGCAACAACTGCAGCTGGTCTTACGTGGCATAAAACGTTCCCATGGAGACCAATCCCGTGTGCGTTTACCAATAACAATTCATCACTTGCGATTGTTTCACTTAATGCTTGCCATTCCATCAACACAAAATTACGAGTCCCTCATGATTTGGGCGGCCATGACTTTGGCCTTTTTTGGATTTCTTCGTCTAGGCGAACTGACATGTAACACTAAATTCAACCCCGAGGTCCATCTCATGCTTGAAAACCTTTATTTTGCTCCAGGGGTGGGTCAAGGCAACCCCGAATTCATGACAGTGGAAATCAAAGTCTCCAAAACAGACCCATTCCGTTTGGGTCAAACAATCACAGTTGGCGCGTCCAACTCGCCCCTATGTCCTGTTTTGGCAATGAAGAAGTACCTCTTGGTTAGAAAAACAACGGGTGGTCCACTCTTTGTTCATGTTTCTGGAAAACCTCTTACCAAACAAACTTTAACGGCTGAGACTCGGATTTTATTAAACCAAGCAGGTTTGAATGCGTCACACTATGCTGGTCATAGCTACCGAATTGGGGCCGCTACAACTGCAGCTTCAGCTAATTTGCTTGCGTGGCTCATTAAAACTCTAGGACGATGGTCTTCCGATTGCTATGAACGATACATTCGTATTCCATCTTTTACCCTGTCAAAGGTATCTGCCACCATGACTGCATCATTTAATTAAAAAAAAAAAAGGGGGGGAAGGGCGTTTTCGTCTATGGGGAACACTCTATCGGGTGTTTTTGGGGAAGAAGTATTCCAATATGTCAACTTCATTTCCCATAGACTCTAGTAACGTCACATATAAATATATATTTCAAATAATAGGGACTGTCTAAGCGGTTCTGTGGACCTTAGACAGGTTAGGGACTGCCCAAGCGGGCAGGTTAGGGACTGTCCAAGTGTGCTCTTGGTCAGATACGTCAGGGGGTCGCTACTCCTGACTAGCATTATCAGTCCAGTACAGTATTAGGTATGTGACGATGAGGAGGGATGTCGTTTGACATAAACACAGAGTACTTCCCCCCAAAACAACCCTTCTCCCACAAAACCAAAACGTGTGTTTTTTATTGTGTTAATTATAGTTTATATTCCATGATTCAATCTTTGGATCATTAAAGCCAATTTAAAATGTTTAAATTCAGTTAATGAGACAACATGTTGAAAGCAAGTGTTTTGCAAGCTTATCCTCATTGACACATGCATGACAAAGGTGCAAGTCGACATTTCCGTTTATTGTTGGTGGGTCAAAGGTTATTTTCTTGAAGCAGCACTGTGTTCAAGTGAATATTACTGAAAGAAACGCTTTTAGCCAATGAAAAGCTTTTACGTATCCCAACTAAAACCAACAGCCAATCAAAGCAAGTAGGAGCATAAGTTATGCATCACGCGCAATTTTTTGGCATTATTTGCTCAAAGCTTTTGAAGGATTTACCTTTGATCTCCATGTTACTGTTTAAATCCCACCCACCCACCCCATCTTACTTGCACTTTGGTTACTGCGTTTGCTTCCAACACCTTGTCCACATAGTAGTTGGTAAAAGGATCTCATTATAATTAGCATATTATAAGGAAACAATGGCTTCCTGCTGTAAAGCTTTCCAAAATGAAAGACTATAAGAGGTGTAAAAGCGCCTATGGACACAAGTTTTTATAATATGGTAAATAAATAATAATAATAATAAAAAAAAATGTTATTGTTATGGTTGGTCTTAGCTGGTAATAAAAGCTTTCCAAAGTGAAAGACTATCAGAGGTGTAAAAGTGCCTATGGACACAAGTTTTACAATATGGTAAATAATAAAAATTGTTATGGTTCCTTTACTGGTAATAAATAAATAAACATTGGGTTCCGGGGAAGAAGTATTCCAATATGTCAACTTCATTTCCCATAGACTCTAGTAACGTCACATATAAATATATATTTCAAATAATAGGGACTGTCTAAGCGGTTCTGTGGACCTTAGACAGGTTAGGGACTGCCCAAGCGGGCAGGTTAGGGACTGTCCAAGTGTGCTCTTGGTCAGATACGTCAGGGGGTCGCTACTCCTGACTAGCATTATCAGTCCAGTACAGTATTAGGTATCTGACGATGAGGAGGGATGTCGTTTGACATAAACACAGAGTACTTCCCCCCAAAACACCCCTTCTCCCACAAAACCAAAACGTGTATTTTTTATTGTGTTAATTATAATTTATATTTAATGATTCAATCTTTGGATCATTAACCAACGGTTATAAGTGTTAAATGTCGAAATTCGCCGGTATGAAACCGGAATGCTTAGCAGCATTAACGGGGCTTAGTAAACTTTTGAAAAAAAAAAGAATTGGTAGCGAATTCTTGTTTAGATTACGAGCGCGAAACTCCACGCAAGCGAGGATAACGCGAAGGAAATACGTGGATTAAATATTTAAATGCCAAAATAATTGCCGGGAAAACTAAAAACCAAAAACAAAGCTCACGCATGGCATTTCACTTGGTTTGTTTGGTCTCAGAAATATTAGTTCTAATAGACCAAGTTGTTTAAAGGCTAGTGTAAATAGGAAAGAATTCTACTTCAATAAAAATGACTTAAAAAGTTGGTCTAAGAATTTGTCAAATATCGAGAGTGACGATCGACGTGGTGGCGAGTTAAGCCGCGAAAGTTGGAATCGTTTTTGGAAAAAACTGGGATTTTTAATCGCGGCTATTTTCACAGGTTTTTGCTAAATAAATTACAAGCACTCCCTGAATTCAAAAGATTGAAAATTTCAATCTTTCAAAAGTTTGAAAAAAAAAACTCGATCGAATAGTAAGATTGAAATTAGATTGAAAAACGCTGAGTCAGTTTGCCATTCGATTGAAATATATCAGTCGATTAGAACGACTGATAATTATTTCAATCTTTTAAAAGATCGATACTTTTAAACCAATCATATATCTCAAAATTCGCGCGCGCGGACCAGTTTGAGGAAGAAGAAGCTTTGCTCACTTGCTTTTTTTGAGGAAGTCATGGCGGGGGAACAAAACGCTTCCGAGCCCCGACAAATATTAGAAAAGGATGAGTTTTTCTTTGAAATTATTTCAAAAATGGAAGGTTAGTGATTCACTTTTACATATATACATATGTTTTTTTCTTATAGGCTAGCAATAGCATGTCTAGAATAGGTTTTTTTAAAAAAGCTGCTTCTGGTTTTATGCCATGGCTAGAAATTTGCGACAGTCAGCGGTTTGTAATGCAGGCGCACGCACCGTCAGTACGTCACGTTAATGAACATATTGAAAAGCTGGAAAGTACGTAAAGAAACGCTCTTTAAATGTATATGCCCAATAAAGACATGCTTCCTTCTCGTCAGCAAACACTTCAAACTCCTTTATATTATCCTGTGGAGCGACTTATTAGTTGTCGGAAAAGAAAAAGAACGGAAATTGAGAACTCCTCGCTTGTTTTACTAGACAAATGATTTAAATGACTTTTTAAAACTGTTGGACAATGGACAATAGCTAAATGATAAGTAAATCATGTCAGTGACATAATTATGTCCAACATTTAATATTTTATGTCACTAGCTGATATTATCTCACCTTTATAGAATATGAATCACGAACAAGAATATGAAAAAAAGCAAAATTTCGATGTGCTTGCATCGCGTTTTAGCGAAGTAACAAGGCGATTTTAAAATGGAAAATAGAGGCAAAATATACCATTCTTTCCCCTGCTTGGGAACAGTATTGATATAATATCTTTAGATAAAATTGTGATAAAATTCATGGGGAGAACAAAGTGTATCGATTACGATTTATGGAAATCCAATGTTGATGTACGATCAGTCTGAAAACTGAAGCGATTATGGTGTTTCGTTGTGAAAATAACCTGGATTACTGGTAAAGTGCGCGTGATTATATGTGCAAATTACTGCAAAATTGTTTTGCTTCGGGAACAAAGCCTGCATCGAATTTTGAACTGAAACGTGAACAAATACGTAGCTACGACGATTATCATTCAAGATCGATTTATGGAATCGTCATATTTGGTTTGTTGGACCAACAAAAGCCGAAAAGCCAAGTTAACGTAATGCTTTTCTGGTTATTAAACTTATTCACATAATATTTACATTACAAAGGAGCTAAGCGTGCGTGTCGGCCATGTTATCGCAGATTTCTAGCCATGTTTCCTGCGGGAAGGCAAGAAATACAAAAAATGTTTTTATATCAGACGAAACCATTTCGAACCATATAAAAAACCTGAATATACAAAATTTTATCTTAATTTAACATTTGAAAATGCAAACTGGAGTAGTTAACAAGTAAATAAAATGCTTTTTAGAAAAGAAAAAATATAAAAAAAACTACTTGCGTCGCCAATTTTCATGGCAGCACTGTCAACGACAACACACTTTGAAGTAGCATTTGATTATGCATGTATGGTTTCACATTGCTTCATTGTAATCAGATTTTTTACGACCTTCAATCAACTGTACGGAAGGCAATTTGGTCACATTTTATACAGCGTTAGTTTTTTCCTCGGCAACATATTTTGCTTTGGTATTCGTCATTTGTGATTCGTTGCTTATAGTTTCGTTGCGTTTGCGGTTTGCTTGCTCATAAAACTTTATTTAGCGGCATAAAGATCAAAAGACGGCACACTATAAAACAGCACAAACTCCGATTAATTCATGTCAAGTAACGAGTTTAAACGTGTTCAGTCGTTCATTAATATTATTAAAAAAATAAAATTAATTTCGTATAAAGAATCAAGATGGCTGCCACATCGAAACACCTCAAACACGCAAAAGCGTATTTTAAGATTTATAAAGTATTTTGGCATCTGATATGGAGCAAAGCGAAGAAGTGTTTAATATAAAATGTCCCCTTCAAAGGTCTACAAATTGTGAACTTTTTCACTAGCTTGCAAAGGTATGTCGTTAGCTGCAGATGGTATGCCAACGTGTTTCAAACTATAAATTGAAATGAAATACATCAAATCAAAATCGGCCTATAACCCACAAAACGTGACAAAAGCAACTTATAAAACTTCACACTGTCTTGAATTGTACTATGCTCATGCATATTATGCTCTTTCATTTATAATTTTAATATGGAACACTCTAGTAACTTGTATTTATAAATGAGCAAGAGCAATTTATTTAAAAATATGTTTATAGATTTGTTTTGGCAAAGTAAATAAAACAGGTGTGGGTGCACTCAGCTGCATTGCACTAACCATTTCACTGTAGGTGTATAAATGATTTAGGCACTATCAAACATGAACTTAACCCATTGTTATTAAAGACTTGCATCAGGTTCTAGGTAGTGTAACTTTTTTGCCTACATGTAGTTGTGAGTGGGAGCCAATTCAGAGCTGTGAATAGTGCAACCTGTTTTACAGGGTCTCATCTCCATCCCCCCACCCCCAACAACACCGGCTCCGACGAGACTCTGTTCGGGTATGGTCACGTGACATCCCAGATTTTGGGATATAGCGTAATTTGTCGTTAGGGTGGGTACGTGGGGCAAAGTTATTAACTACAGTCATTATTAAAAATAATAGAACTTGTCAATTTAGTTAATGATCGCGTTTGGCTGTTTTCGAAGTTCTATATTTGAAATAAAACCAATTACACTACGAAAAAACGTTGTATATAATATGGTTCGCGGCATTTAGACCAGTGATTTAGACTCTTGTTGTCTGTTTCTTGCTAAATATATGTGGTCACTGATCGCAGTGATATCATTTTAAATACATTGTGATTTTTAAAAACCATCCTTCGTATATATTAATATAGCACAGATCAGATGTATTTGTCAAAATAAAATGATACATTTTAGTCGTTTATTTTCTAAATAAGCTTATCAACTATGAACTCTTACCTTTACATAAATTGAAGATATGCAGTGCTAACGGTACGTGTTTATATATATTTTATAAACGTCCATGTAGTTTTGTGTAAATAAATGTTCGCGTATTATATCATTTTGGTATACGCGTCTCAATTCATACAGATGTTTGACAAATTGGCATTTGATTCTGTCATTGCCCATTGCCATTGGTATAGTATATAGGTTTTATGTCAATCACGATTCAAAATATTTACATGTTCGTTTTGTTGTATGTGCTGGCTCTATATTTGCCTTCATATTACATGCTTAATAAATTACAACTCTGCATGTATGACTGTACATGTATTTTGTGACCTTATACCAAAGCATCGACAAAGTTATTTTAGTACAATTATCCGAGTTGCATATATATAGCGCAAGAGAAGTCATCCACATGTTGTACTTAGTCTTTGTTGAATATTATATATATTGTAAAAGATTAAACCGATATCGGTTTTACCTAAAGGAGAAATAATAGACAATTCACGACAGAAAACAAACATACACGTTCTGGGTCAGGTCATTATTTAATATACACAAGAAACAGTAGAGGGCCAACGATAAAGTGTTTGTAACGATTCTTCTTCACTCACCAATAATTTTAGTGTAATTATTGGTATTGCAAAATTTATAATGACAACAATAGGGTCAATAATAGGTTTATAGCACAACCGAGTTTGACATACTGCTAAAAAGGAACTTTCAAAATCAATGACGAGATAGATTCCTGATGTGATTCTTTCTCTACTCTCAGTACCTGGCTTTATTACAGTTCGACAGCCTTTATAGTTTAGGTGATAAATATGGTTTAAAATACTCTTTGTTCTAATATACATTTGCTATTTTTAGTTAATTAATAAGTGCTCAATCATGCTACCCTTGCTACCCCTACTGCATAAGTAAAGCACGTGGTCATTACTCACGTGACCACACCATACCAGGGTCTCTCCGGAGCAGGGGGTGAGCGGAGGTGAGACACTGGGAACGAGGTTGTAAATAGTGCTGTTTGAAATGCGATCGAGCTGATGAAAATTTCATAGCATTAGATAAGGTTAAAAAGCATGGAAACGGCTGTACGTGTTGTCCAGCTAGTTCGATTGCATGCATTCATTTATTTATTTGTAGTGTATCTGCATACGATTAAATGCACAATTTCCAATTGGATTATCAATATATAGTGGAACTGTGCTAGACTCGTTTAGCCTTGGCAAGTAAAAATGTCAGCCAGAGTAAAAATGTAATGTGGGGCGCAAGAGTCATATAATTTAACCAGTGTCACCAGTGCTCCACTACTGTTAAATAAAATCGTATGGCATTACACAGAGTAAATACTAAAGTAGGGCGCATTTGGGCACATTACTCGCTAATGAGTTAACAAGAGACATGGACAAATAGGTTTGTTAACCCATTGAGTGGCAGCTCTCTCCATTTGCCGATGACGCGTGAAATCGTCTTGCGTTAGACAGAGTAAAATACTCTGACGTTAGACAGAGTAATTAAAATACTAACTAAAAGTAAGGTGCATTGCCTCTTAAAGGGTTAAGAGGATGCAACCCATAATTGAGCTAACCCATAATTGAGTGGCAGCACTCTCCACTTAACGAGTAAAATTGTCTAGTGTTAGACAGAGTAAATACTAAAGTAGGGTGCAATTTCGAGGTGCATTGCCACATAAAGGCTGGGTTAACCACCAGTATACTCTACCACTGCTAAGTAAAATTGTGTGGCATTAGACAGAATAAATACTAAAGTAGGGAGCATTTCGGCACATAGTGCCAATGCCCGCTAATGAGTTAACAAGAGACATGGGCAGATAGGTTTGTTGTCCCATTAACCACCAGTACTCTACCACTGACAAGTAAAATTGTCTGGCGTTAGACAGAGTTACACTAAAGTAGGGTGCATTTGGGCACATTGCCTGCTAATGAATTTATTATTATTATTATTATTAATATTAAAGGTTTATTAAATATATAAAATTGCACCAAGGTGAAATACTTTATATTTACATAATAGGATACTTTAAGTATATACTGCTATTTGTCCTACATACATTAAAATTTTAAGACAAGTTATGAATTACTATAGTTGACTATAGATATTGTTAGAATATTGACTATTTGTATATATACTATTTGTCTTACATACGTTAAATATTAAGACAAATTATAAACGTCTATTATAATTGACTATAGATATTGTTAGAATATTGAGTTAGCGCTGGGAAAAAACTGCGCTTAAATCGGTTCGTACTACATTTAAAAATTGAAAGACTATCAGAGTTACGAAGTGGTCGACCATGTTCGCTGAGCCTAGAATTAGGTATGAGCGGATTGAGTTTATTATCGCCGTTTGAATTGATCTTTTGGAAGAAATTAAGGCACAAACGTTGTCTGTTATCATCCTGCCGTACACAATCTGTAGCAGGCAAAGCCTCTCTGTATGATAAACTTGGGAAGATTATTCTCAAAACTCTCTTCTGTAAACGTTCAATTTGCTCGCTGAGATAGGATGGTAGGTTAGTGTGCCAAACTGGGCAACAGTACTCCAAAACTGAACAAACAAGTGCAATATAAATTGTTAACAAATCATTGGCTGTCATACCACTTCTCTTTAAGGTACGTATAATGTAAAGACGCTTTGCTGCCTTCTTTGTAATCATATTAACATGATCCGTCCATTTCAGCGACCTATTTAAAACAGTGCCAAGAACCTTATGGCAATCAACAACATCTATTGGTATAAACAGTTTAATCCATTAAGTTGTATGTCTCTCCCCTCGGCAGGTAAATTGTATGGCCTTACCCAGAGTAAAAGTCAAGGATAAAGTCAGGTGCATTGCTGCTCAATGGGTTAACCCATTGCGTTGCAGCTACAGTAGCACTCCCCCCCCCCCCGGGGCCGGTTGTTCAAAACCTGTTTAGCTTAAACAGTGGATAAGTCGAAAATATTGATCAAGTTTATACATACATCAAGTAACTAAACTAAAATATTTCAACTTGAGTAGAACAACCAACCGGCCCCTCGTGAGTAAAGTCATCTGGCGTTAGACATAGTAAAAAAATCTGGTGTTTGACAGAGTAAAATAATAAAGTAGGTCACATTGCTACATAAAAGTTTAACAGTGTGCATAGGCAGATTGTCTGATTAACGCATTGAGTGGCAGCACTCTCCCCCTGATGAGTAAAAATCATCTGGCGTTAGTCAGAGTCAGGGCACATTGTCAGTTAGTCAGGGCACATTGTCACTTGGGGTGAACAGGGTGCATGGGCAGATAGTCTGATTAACGCATTGAGTGGCAGCACTAGCTCTCCCCCTGATGAGTAAAATCTGGCGTTAGACAGAGTAAAATAATAAAGTAGGGCACATTTCCACTTAACATGGGCAGATAGTCTGATTAACGCATTGAGCGACAGCACTCCTCCCTGATGATTAAAATCATCTGGCGTTAAACAGAGTAAAATAATCTGGTGTTAGAGAGAGTAAAACAATAAAGTAGCCAGGGCACATTGTCACTTATTGTAAATGGTGAACAGGGTGCATGGGCAGATAGTCTGATTAACGCATTGAGTGGCAGCACTCTTCCCCTGACGAGTAAAATCATCTGACGTTAGACAGAGTAAAATAATAAAGTAGGGCACATTGCCACTTAATAGGTTAACAGGGTACATGGGCAGATATACAGTCTGATTAACGCATTTAGAGACAGTACTCCCCCCTGATAAGTAAAATTCATCTGGCGTTAGTCGGAATCAGGGCACATTGTCACTTACTGTTAAGGGTGAACAGGGTGCATGGGCAGATAGTCTGATTAGCGCATTGAGTGGCAGCACTCTTTCCCTGATGAGTAAAATCATCTGGCATTAGACAGAGTAAAATAATCTGGTGTTAGACAGAGTATAATACAGTAGGGCGAATCTTGGCAGATTGTCACATAAAGGGTAGGTTGACAAGAGAAATCAAGGCAGGTATAGATTCCTTTAACCATTAAACTACCAGACAATCCCTTTGACAAGTAAAACCATCTGGCATTAGACAGAGTAAGTAGATAAAGTTAGGCACATTAAGTTGGGTGCATTGCTGCTTCATTATTATTATTATACAGGTATAGATTCCTCTAACCATTAAACTACCAGACAATCCCTTTGACAAGTAAAACCATCTGGCATTAGACAGAGTAAGTGGATAAAGTTAGGCACATTAAGTTGGGTGCATTGCTGCTTCATTATTATTATTATTATTATTATTATTATTATTATTATTATTATTAAAACTTTATTTAAAGAAGGTTAATTTACAAGGAAATATGCCAGTTTTGCTTTCGCTAATCTTCCACTGGACCTTCAAAAGTTAACTATATAATCGAATATATTTACATGCAGCATAATAATTTACATTGCTGCTTCATGGGATAATACTGTAAGAGATATTGGCACATAGATTTCTTGACCCATTAATCAGATACTTATCTTGTCAAGTAAAATGATCTCTTGTTAGAGAGAGTAAAAGGCTAAAGTGGCGGCGGCGGTGAAGTTGGGTGTGCATTGCCGCTGAATGGGTTAATCCACTAAATAATTTTCAAGATATCTCTTACCCCTCTCCTTGTTGGGTAAAATCGTCTGGTTTTACATTGGTTTTATATATATATATATATATATATATATATATATATATATATATATGTATATAAATATATATATATATATTTTCCATTGATGAGTAAAATTATGTCGTGTTAGCCACTGAGAGTAAGTTAATAAACTAGACGTGCATGTACATGATGGTACATGTGTTATCGAGAATATTAAATAAATCCAAAGAATGTAAGTGAGTGTAGATCCATATATGATTGTGCATGTTTACTCCTATGTTACATCATGTGTCAATATGAATATAAATGTTGGTTTCTACAGTCAATGCTTTGATTGTCACTATCAAATAAGTATGAGACTGGATAATGCCGTTCGTCCTCTTGTCATCCCCTTGCCTAGTTGCCTAGTGTGGGTTATAGGTTGTTATATAATTACATGTTATATAATGGTCAGATTGTAGCTTAGCTGAGTGCACCATTCAGGTCCTTTTTTTACCATATAGGTTGGGGGGCCAAGACACCCCCCACCCGACATGTTGTCCTCACCAGTTAATTATTTGGCACCCCCAGTGTAAATGTCTTTTTTCAAAGACATATCTGATATGAAACTATGAAGAGTAACGTAATTCAAGAGAATAGGCATCGTCTTGCTGGATTTCCTAAAATTTTACGGTTGGGTCCGTGAAGTATCAAGGTTTAGCTCATTAATTAAACATGATTACGTGATTGATATGTTTGTAATATTTCGTCCAATTGCAACGAGGAATAATGACGTGTACACACGCTTTAATCAGATTAAATAAATAGGATTAATCCAATCAGATTAAAGAAATTCAGCGATAGCAGACGTCAGTAGGTTGTTCCGAAATTTTCATTTTTATAAAATGTGTCATTATTTCATATGCGAGAATTTTTCTGCTGTTCATTTCAACTCATCTGATTTAATTATCCTTTCTCACGCCTTCATTTTTGAGTGGTAACCTCCCTTCAAGTGCCATTACAATTATAACAAGAAGTCGTGTCTAATGCTGGTGGTTTTATGATTAACTCTACTGATTAATTCAAAATGTGCCGCGAAATTAACATAATGATAAATTCGGACGTGTTTAAGAATTTACTCACATAGTAAATTCAAAGGTGGAGCTCATGTTGTAAGCGAGATAAGTCCACATAAGAGCGACTTTTTATAATTTTTTGGACGAATGATGATAAATTTGCTTTGTAAATGGTTTATTAGTTTATTTTAAAAATTGCCTTAAGTTTCACATTATTTTAATTGTCTGCATTGGTCAACAAGAATTGGATGCCACTAAAAATGGCGGATATTCGTCATCGTGAGAAAGGCAAATTGATCATAAATAGCTGTATAGACTGCTATAAATACGGACAAATAATCCTTTTAAGTACTAGTTAAAACATGAGCATCCGATCTGTATCTGATATACAAACTCGAGCCGAAGCCGAGAGTTTGTATATCAGAGACAGATCGGATGCGAATGTTGTGAACAAGTCAAATAAATTTGTTATCAACTTGCAGCAAGTCTGCAAATGTCAAGTTGCTACAAGCCTGATTTAACAGACTTGCTGCAAGTTGTTTATCAGACTTGTCAAAACTTGTTATCCACAAGCTTGTTGCAACTTGTCTGAGCAACTTGCAGTAAGCCTGTAGATAACAACTTGCAGCTAGCCTCCGGATAACAACTTGCAGCAAGCCTGATTCTCACAACTTGCATCAACATTGATGCATTCATCAGACTTGGACCAAGTTGTTCCATCAGACTTGTCAAAACTTGATATCCACAGACTTGATGCAAGTTGATGAAACAACTTGCATCGAGTCTACAAATGACAACTTGCAGTAAGGCTGATTTCCTCAACTTGCGTCAGCACTGATGCGTTCATCAGACCTGCAGCAAGCCTGCTGAAATCAGACTTGCTCATGCAAGTTGACATTTGCAGACTTGATGTAAATGTTTCATCAACTTGCACTGTATAATAAGAAGCGGTAGCTATCGTTGAAAGCAATTCAGTTGCCAACTTTAACATGCCACTGTGGGTATGCAGCTAGCGAAGTACCGTACATTTGCAAGTCAACAGTTCGTAGGATTTTTTTAGTAATAATTCCCTGTTATTTTTCGTATAGATGCGAAATTTGTTTACCATAGAATGAAAGATAAAAGAAGTTAAACTGAAAAGTGCTGGAATTAAAACAAATGAATTGACTTGACAGGACTTAAGTATATACCTGAAAGAATTGATGACGTAAGGCGTGATATCGCGATTAATTTCATGCTCAGGTGCCACAAAATAAGCTTCCTGATTGGACAATTTGAATTTGAGGTATAATATGAGTTAATATCCTGCTAGTAGAGAACCAATCAGATTACAGAATATACCTCATATCTAGACCTTGTGTATAAAAGAATTATATTTATTATATGTAGGAGAACTCATATACAGAGTGTATCAAAAAAATACTGAACAAATATGAATTTGCTCTCAATTTCGCAAAACAGCTATTAGTATCCAGTTTTTGATGTATATAGCTTCAATGGGTACTTATGTCTGAAATTTTGTACAGTAATTAAAAACCCAACAAATTTTCCATCTATTAACTCAAAATATGATTAAAGCTTTTAAATTTCGTGCGCAAGCCATTTTTAGGTTGTTGGGAAGGACCCCCGCCCCCCTCCCCCCGGTTTACAAAATTTGTGTTCGAGAATTTTTCTCATTATTCTACATTATAAATACCCAAAGAAGATACATACATAAAAAACTGGATACTAATATAGCTGTTTTGCGAAATTGAGAGCTATTTCAAATCTGTTCAGGTTTTTTTTATACACCCTGCATATATTTAGTATGCAGGGTGTATCATATTTAGTATGCAGGGTGTATATTTATATTGCTGTCTATTATAGCTATATTACATGTACATCTTTTTCAGAAAATATTATAAGATGTTTCCTTAAAGACGTTGTTGTGTTTGTTGTTTCTCTTTCAGTCTAGATACTAAGATTGAAATGAAGTCAATCCGATCTATGATTAAAAAACTGATCTATAAGATTGAAAATTGTAATCTAATAGATTGAATATTTTAATATTTTAACGATTGAAAGTCTTCAATCTAAAGAAAAGATTGATTTTCATTCCAGGACGTTTGGTCCTGCAAACCAAGCTTGCAAAGATTGTAAAAAGATTGAAAACCTTAACCGATTGAAAAATAATCGCTCTTTTAGATTGAAATTATTCCAATCTAAACAAAGAATGAAAATATATTCAGTCTAAATTTTCAATCGAAAAGATTGAAATTCGATTGAAAAGTAACTCTTTTTAGACTGATTTTGTTTTCAATCGAAGGTACGATTGGTTTTCAATCGAAAACTTTTGGTCACGCAAAACAATCTTAAAAAGATTGAAAATTCAATCTACTAGATGCAATTTTTAATCGTTTGAATTAAGAGAGCAGGTAAAATGACACAAGTGAAGTTTTGAATACTCCAGTGGTAAAAAAACATCCATCTAAACAGGGAAGGTAGCGGAAAATTTGCCAAAAAAGGTTTTATAGGAAGTGAGTAAAAAATTCATGACAGCAGCAGAGTAACGTTACAAAACGAAGGTTGAACTTTGAAGGAAACACTAGTGAAAACAGGGAATTAAAAGAACAACACGAAGTACGCCGCCAAATATTAATGTAACTGAATTAATACTAGATACAAGCTCTGAATGACAAAAACATACTATTTAAACCAAACATGCCTCACTGTACTTGGTTCTCTTCATGCTGGCATTGGCAATACCCATCTAACTAACCTGGTTGCTACTACTATCTTACCAACAGTGAACAGCAGGACATTTAAGTCTCGTAAAAGAGACGTTGGCGAAAGCTGTGGAGTTATATTGGCCCAAACTAGCCACAAAACTAACTTGGAAGTTGAAATGGAAGTGACAGTAAAGAATGGGGATTTAACGGACGAGAATTACGTAATTAATTGGCATCCCTGTGTCATACGACATGGGATGGCAAAAGCGTGGAAAAGGGCTCAACTCGCTGACTGGACAAGGGGTGGCTATTAGCATTTGAATGTGTCTTTGGCGTATGCAACAAGGTGCAAATTAATCGTGTAGAGTGTGTGACCATGCAAGGAAGAAAGGAAAAGAACCTAGGGGACATGACTGCACAAGAAATCATGATGGGTTGTCGAAAGCAATGGAACCATCAGTTGCATGTGAACTGTGGAATTCAGCCCGCAAACATAAAGGTTAACTCTCCATTTATGTAGGTGATGATGATCCTCCTACTCTTCGTCACTTGAGCCAGAATGTACCTTATGCAATGGATCGAGGAGTGGTCAGACAGTGTACATGCAAAATATTTTCTGACATCAAGAATGTACAACCTGTCAACTTGCTGCAAGTTTCAAAATTCATCAATTTTAAGTAAAAAGATTGTCAACCATTTAGGAAAATGTTTTTCATATTTATTGTATTGCACAATACCGAGACAAAACCGGTTTACCATCAGCTTTAAAAAACATTGTTCCTCATGCTTTCGAAGACCATTATGGCTGTTGTAGTAGTGTGGTTATCAAAAAATCCAACATCGTGCAAGCAGAAACGGAGTTTCTTACATGCATACAAAGACTTGCAGAGCAACGAATTGAAGAATGCAATTTTTCACCTTACTTGATGAGTATGCCACAGACACTGATGTTAAAAAACCGTTACCATTTTCCAACCCGCAGAGAAATGAATCCCTGAACAGTGTTATAGGAAGCAGAAACTCCAAAAATGCGCTTGTATCAAGTTAACGAGTGCAATGACTTTCGGGTTGCTTGCTCAGTTGCTCAAAAGAAAATTGGATTTAGTTATATCAATGACATACGCAATAGCATTGACATAGAAACATATATGCGGGTACCAATTGCTTATTATTCTTACAATTCCACAAAGGATAAAAAACGACAAAAAGATAAAATTAGAAGTTAGGCGACATCAGTTAGAGTCGGAAAGAATCTCAAAAAATGCCAAGAACGAGGCATAAAGAAGGTAAAACATATGAAACCAGTATTGGACTGAATCTATTAAAAGAAAGCTCTACTGCATGCCCAGTTACATATAACACTACAGTTGTTGATACCGACAAAATTATCATTAGCCTAGCAAGAAAAAATTAGCAAGAAATGACCACTGATCTAGAAATATAGAACTAGGATAGAGCTTCTATACTTATAGGAAATGAAGCCAACTTTGGAATTCGGCCGCCATTTTGAAGGGATTACCATGCGTTACAAGTCTAACGCCCGTATTCTAAAAGCTCACTCATGCACACTCAATGAGCGGAGGTTCAATCTGAGCTTCTCTTGGGTTAGTAGTCACATAGTAAGGAGCTAGCTCTCCAGCTATTCAAAACAGCAATGACACTCGAGAGAAGCTCAGACTGAACTTCTACTCATTGAGTGTGAGTATGAGTGAGTTTTTAGAACACTGGTATGAGGTATTATCGGTTCTTATTCCTTTATCTTATTACAGTGTCAATTTAGTTTATTCTATACATTGTAATTGTGCGAGTATATTGGCATGCATGAACTGTATTTGCGTAATTAGCTTGCTACTGTTACAGTATTTGCGCTCTTTCTGTTTTGCCTTGCACAATGTTCGTGACCTACATGTTATGATCTACTCAATTTATTCATAATCTATTAAAAACCTGATCTAGTGTAGTAGTGAACTATATATAGAAATATTTGGCTGTAAGCTGTCAGACTTCATCAGCTACCAAATTATTCCACCAGTACTATTGTTCCCAGTAAACTGCGAAACGACTGTTTTTTTAGGCGCTTTGTCAGTGACAGTTTGGTCAATTACGAAGGACATATTTCTGTACCACGCGATCACAATTCGTTGCAAGCGGCGTGTGAAAAACTGCAAGTTTCAGTTTGACATTTCTGACAGTTAAATGGTTTCTAATTTTATTGTCCAATCAGATGCGTAGTTTTGAATGTTAAATCAAAACAACGCACCTGATTGGACAATAAAATTAGAAACATTTAAGACCATTTAACTGTCAGAAAAATCAAACTGAAACTTGCAGTTTTTCACACGCCGCTTGCAACGAATTGTGATCGCGTGGTACACAAATATATCCTTCGTAATTGACAAAACTGTCACTGACAAAGCGCCTAAAAAAACCGTCGTTTCGCAGTTTACTGGGAACAATAGTATACTTAAAATTTTCCCATTTTTTTCTATTTTACGTGACGTTTATTAATACTCAAAATTATGTCAAATCACCGCCCAAAACGGCATTTCATAGACTCTACTTTTTAAAGCCCCGTTTACGCGAGCAATATTTATGTGACAATTTTATGTGACAAATGTATTTGGTTCTGTAGAGGAGACAACAAATTGATTGGTGATGCACTTGATTTCTGGTTTTAAAATCATCTATGAACAGCAGTATCTCGCACAGAATAAACAACGCGCGGACAATAAGTCAAACTTCTACAAATATGGCGGGAGAAAAAAAAATGACATTTTACGTGACGAGTAATCTACACGAGCAATTTTTCGTATGTGACAACTTCTATATTTGTCACATAAAAGCTAACAGGCTAGCTTTTCAGTAACTGTATTTGCCACACCAAAATTGCCCAATTCTCCTCGTCTACACGGGCAAATAAAAATTTTCACATCAACACATCACACGCCTACGAGGTCTCGCGCCTTCGGCTCCAGAGTGCCATTTACAAGATTCCGGCGCCCCTGAATTTAAGCCACTTTTTCGCATCAAAAAAGAAAATACAAGACTGTTCAATTGCCCCTAGGGCCAAACAGTGTATTGAGCCACTTTAAGTTATACCGGAATCAATTATATACAGCATGAAGTTATATAATTGTGACCACCGAACATGACACATTTTAGTAATGACGTGTACAGAATATGAATTTGAACTGTTTGCAATGGCATGTTGTAAAAGACGGACTGGACTGGACTGAATTGGACCGGACTGGACTGGACCGGGAAAACGCGGACTGAGTCCGTGTTTTACAAATCGCGGATTGAATTTGTAAAACACGGACTGGACTGGACTGGACCGGGAAAACACGGACTGAGGCCGTGTTTTACAAATCGCGAACTAAGATTTGTAAGACGCGGACTGAGTCCGTGTTTTACAAATCGCGGGCTGTGATTTGTAAAAGGCGGGCTCATTTACTGAATGCACTAAGGATGAACGGTTGCAGTAAAGTATTGTCTATTTTCATGGCAAAGTTCAATGTTTTTACCGAGAAAGTTCAATGTCTTTGATGATCATTTATGATTATTTGGTGGTTTCAAAGCTTGGATCTGGTTGTTCAACAGATTAACATCAGATCAGAACCTGTCAAGTGCTATCAACTGGCGACCGTTCATCCTGCAAGCGACGGTACATGGACTCAGTCCTGTACTGACTCAGTCGTTAAAGTTTTGGCGGGAATTGCACTCAGTCGTGAGAGTTTTGGCGGGAATTGCGGATATTAATAGGTCGGTCAAAGAATATAATCATATCCTGGAGCTAAGGTTGGTAAAAATTACTATTATTTATTGTTTTGAATAAATCAAAGATTTTAAATGATAGAATGTTGAGTGAAGTAATTTACAGGGCTTTCAGAGGGAATTTATAGAATTTATATTGGTCCGAAAATAAGGGTTTAAGCCATGTTTTAACAGGAATTGGCAGACACCCCCCGAATTAAAAGTGGCTAGTTTCGCCCCTGGATATAGCTCTTATAGCAGATACCATTTAGTGTTACTCATAATTAGTCTTAAAATAGAGTTAATTTGTTTATTTTGTGTTCGTGGCGAAGAGTTTTCAAACGTTTTCAACCGTTTTCAAAGTTACGCGATCAAGGACGAAAATGCTAGAGTTGACATGCCAGTTTATGTCATTCGGTCACAAAGTTTAAACTTTGAGTTTTGCGGTTCCTTGTCAATGTATATGCTTTGTATGCTTTATATAAACAGGCTTACAATGATTTCAAGATACT
Source organism: Paramuricea clavata (assembly GCA_902702795.2). Taxonomy (NCBI): domain Eukaryota; kingdom Metazoa; phylum Cnidaria; class Anthozoa; order Malacalcyonacea; family Plexauridae; genus Paramuricea; species Paramuricea clavata. The sequence goes on from CACRXK020000872.1 coordinate 31,316, forward strand.
TTTTAGTGGGAATTATTGCAAAATTTAAGCACAAACAAAATCATTACATCACCGTTCTAGCGCGCGTGTTTTATACTGACAGCTATATTCCAGGATAAATTGCAACCACGAGGTTGGATAAATTGTTATTTTTCAAACTTTAAAAGTTATTCACGACACACATTTATGTTGTGATGGTTTGTATTGTGCTTGTATCTAACTCATTTTTGTTCAGTTTATTTGCATGGTATTAAATACAGTTTAAAATGTCTTTTGACAGTTTGTTTACGTTTGCTATTTTTAGCAGTTTTTGTGACATAAAACTGACATTTGAAGTAAATAGTTTTTTCAGGGAGGTCGCGTAATTTTGAAAACTGGTGTAAAAGGGAGTCTATAAATTTGCGAGAAATATGCGAAATGAATACTATAATCGAGTAACGATTTTTAGAAACTTCCTCGTATGACAACAATAAAAGTTAATAGACTGCTTTGATGTTTTGAAGGCCTGTGAGAGTTTCCCCGTTTATAATAACACAAATATTTAAAAGGCAAATTCGATTAGAGTATTCATTTCATATTTCTCGCAAATTTGTAGACACTTTATTTAATACGCTCTCTTCGCCACGAACACAAAATAAACGAATTAACTCTAATTTCTTCTAATTATGATTAACACTAAATGGTATCTGCTATAAGAGCTACCCTATATCTATACAGGCATACAACTATTTACCATCATGAAACGGCCACATTATGATATACGCACGAGTTTCCTCGACAATAGTGGCACAAAGTCCCACATGGCTGAGCTTGTTCCTAAGATTGAACGCTGTTCATCAGTTTATTCAAAACAATAAATAAATAATAGTAATTTTTACCAACCTTAGCTCCAGGATATGATTATTCCTTGACCGACCTATTAATATCCGCAATTCCCGCCAAAACTCTCACGACTGAGTGCAATTCTCGCCAAAACATTACGACTGAGTCAGTACAGGACTGAGTCCTTGTACCGTCGCTTGCAGGATGAACGGTCGTTGATAAAAACATTGCCTATTCGCGTGAGAATCTTCGATGTTTGTCAAGAGCACTTGACAGGTTCTGATCTGATGTTAATCTGTTGAACAACCAGATCCAAGCTTTGAAACCACCAAATAATCATAAATGATCATCAAAAACATTAAACTTTCTCGGTAAAAACATTGAACTTTGCCATGAGAATAGACAATACTTTACTGCAACCGTTCATCCTTAGTGCATTCAGTAAATGAGTCCGCCTTTTACAAATCGCAGCCCGCGATTTGTAAAACATGGACTCAGTCCGCGTTTTACAAATCTTAGTTCGCGATTTGTAAAACACTGACTCAGTCCGTGTTTTCCCGGTCCAGTCCAGTCCAGTCCGTGTTTTACAAATTCAATCCGCGATTTGTAAAACACGGACTCAGTCCGCGTTTTCCCGGTCCAGTCCAGTCCGGTCCAGTTCAGTCCAGTCCAGTCCGTCTTTTACAACATGCCGTTTGCAACGGAAATTAAGATATTTTAAGGAATTGCTTAACGATTGCAAAAGTGCACGCAACTTTGAATAGCAACAAAAACTGTCGGGGCGATATCGTGACGTGAGGGACGTCATAAATATCAGGAGTGCATGAGCGTAGCGAACGAGCTAGTGACCTTGTGATATTTTGTCTTGTAAGGAATAAAACGATCGGTGTCGCCTTCTCATGATTATAAAAAAGATTATTTATTATATAATTGTCCTATAGCAGGGTCCGAATTTATTTGGAATCCAGGTATATTATAACTCGTGCTCTGGACTATGTATAATTATATGAAATCTTGAGCAATGGTTCAAACAGTGTACGTAGATATATAGCCTATCACCCCTTTCACGTTTCTCATCCTGTGTCTCGTTTATTATTAGTTTCCCTATAAACGGTTCTATGTAGGAAAAAGTCATCCGTGAGTGACTTCAGCGGATGAAAGCAGATAAAAGATTAAAATTTCGCGAAATTATATGGCTATGTTTTCTGTTGTTTTGTACTGTATTTTCGTACGTAAACTTCAGTAAAAGCCATGAACAAGGAAATGGAACGAAAATTAGTCATCTTTGTATATCACTTCAGCGCACCAATATTGTGCATGGTATACGAACACAAAATACAGCCATTTGCGCAGTATAAAAATACTACGCTATTTTTTTTTTCATTTGCGCTGTATAACGAACAAATATAAAACTTTTTCTAAGTTTCAATTTCCGTGTTAACAATAGAGTTATGAAAAAAACGTGTGAAATTTTGGGAGAAACGAGAAATTGTGTCGTATAATATTTTCTCCAAGAATCAGTACGTAGCCTACTGCATTGAAATACCAACCGTTACAAATTTACTAAGCTTATTATGAATGTAGCTATCTCTAAATCCATTGATTGGTGCAGTATTTTGGAGTATTAGACGATTTATTATTCCTACTAAAAATGCTGAATACATGCATGCAGCAACCCTCGCCCATATTTTCCAAACATTGATTTAACCGAGTATTAGTAATTGATCAACACTGAGTGACTAAACCCAGGCTAGCGTTAAGTCAGTGCTGTCATGGCAACACGATAATTTTATTGCTTTTAAAGTGCCCATGCAACAAATATTTTTATTCACATTTCATTCAGTCATCCAATATCTTGATATAGAAGAAAGATAACAAAGTTTTAAAGAAAAATGTGCATAATAATTCTAAATGAACTTTGCAATTCAATCATAAAATGCTTGCATGGGCACTTTAAATTAAACATGGTAATTTAGGAAACGTACAGCTTCATTGAAGAGGAAAACATCAGTGCATGTTTAACGCAATAAATTATTAAAGCAACAAATTCACAAACATTAAACATTCAAAGATATCTTGCCCTATATTTCACGATTTTTCATAGTAAATCAATTCTTCTCATTTTTTCAAACAAAATTGCTTCAAAGCTCATTGTGTGAAACGTGACTTTTCAAATATATGATCAAAGATGTATTCTAAGGCATTAGTGTTGTCGTAGCGATTTTAGGCAAATGAACATGAGTACCGAAAGACCTCTTGGTAACCTTCGTGGATTGATCTTGTCCCACAAAATTTCGCCTCCATTTTTACTCTGTATGAGCAGGGATAACGTTTGCTACACAGAACTTGCACAGTTATAACGTTTAGCGTTATCGCAAATTATCCATGCCCAACCTCTTTTTCCTTGAAAACCGCTACACAATCCGTATTTAATATTTCTGTTATTACTTTTTTAAATTTAGCAAAAACCGCGAGTTTTTTATGCATCCGGCCTCGAAAATTTATCTTTCTTTTGAGTTACAGAAATCGTTGCGTATATTAAAAAATTTACAGTAGGAAGACACGTTACTTGAATGTACAGTGTATTTTATGATTTTCTGTTGTAGATACTGTCGGAAAGCTTGAAGCCATTGAGAGTATGGTTACTTATAGACGAGCTGAGTGTTTGGGCCACCCTGTTGTTCTCACGTTTTTGAACCAAAAATTGAATGCTAACAGCGTACGTTTATGGATTATGGGTAATATGCTGTTATACATCATTTTCCTGGTCTCATTGACAGCATATACTGGGTTGCAAACTATAGGTAAGAACGATCAAGCAGTTAGGTATATCAGGTATTAACGGAAAGGCGCAAACGAGATTAAGTTTATATGCTTAAACGAAGCCCGTTGCGCTAAACCTAGACCAAAAAAGTCCATTGCCGAAAAACGTAACCCAAAAAGACATCTTACTTTCAAACTAGGAATACATGCATACTCGCCTAGATTTTCCAAACGTTGTTTCTACATGAAGTATTCAAAATTACACCAATACCGAACGCAGGCTCGCGTTGACACGTCATATTAGCCATGGCAACACATTAATTGTTTTTGTTTAATTTTTTGTAAAAAACTTCAAATAATATATTTATAATTAAACTTGAACACTTGTATAAATACAGAATTATCAAATTCTAAAATACAGGTATATTAATTAAGGTATATTATCTTGCTTTCTATGAGCCTTATTGTAATGTAAAATTCAACACGAAATTTCTATTCATCAAACTCCTTTTTTGCCTATAAACACTTCCACTCGAACTTCAACTTATTACTCGCATTTTGAAAAGAAATAAAGTTATTTCGTACAGGACGCTAACGAAAATAATTCACAATGCATGGGAAGGACTTGAATAACAAAAACAAAGTATTTAATAATTAACAAATATAACTAACATTTTCTGCGTTGATATAGAGTTATATCAACACGAGTGGAAATTGTGAAAACGAGCAATTGTGTGGAAACACGTGCCCGAAGGGCGTAGTATTTTCACACAATTTCGAGTTTTCCCAATTTCCACGAGTCTTGATATAACTGTATATCAATACGGAAAAATGTTTTATATTTGTTTTATAACACAACACAAAGAAACATAAAGAAACAAGACGCTCTACGGAGCGTTAACTTGCTGGGGCTATACAACTATGCACATTGCTGTAAAATGTACATGATACATACAGTACACGGCTCTTTCAATTGAGATTTAAGGTTTTCCCCGAGCTAAGCGGAAAAGTCGAATACGAGCGCGAAAGGCTTAATAACACAGTACTAAAATGCGGTAGGCCCTACAAGTAAAGACTAAAGTTATATTTAGTACGCTACATTCTTCTTCAAAACTGTCAGCCGCCAGTTGGTCTGGGATTAAACTGCGCTTAACACGGTGGCCGTAAGAGACACGAAATTCGGCAAGGGTCGACTAACTTTCTGTCGTTAGTTCTGAATATCACGAAACTTCCTCACAGGATGGAACTTGACATTCCTAAAAATCGTATCTTTTTTGTTTTTCGATATTGTTACATTTTGGCGGGAAAATGAAGCTTTAACTTTGGCGCCAAAAAATTAAATTTGAGTTAAGAACATGCTAGTCTCTTGTTTGAAGAGATTGTACTGTAAGGATCTCAAAACTGTAAAAACATTGAACATACGCCAAAGCAATGCAGAGATATGGTGCTTAAAAATCTGAAGGGTCCGCCATTTTGTTACTAAAAATAGATTTTTTTCGAAATTCGAATTGCCATGTCTTCGGACTGCCTTGTTGTATGTTCAATGTTTTTGCAGTTTTGAGATCCTTATGAAACAATCTCTTCAAAAAATTTACTGGCATGTTCTTAGCTGCTGTTTATTTTTTTGGCGCCAAAGTTGAAACGTCATTTTCCCGCCAAAATGTAACATACGCCAAAGATTTTCAAAGAACAAAAAACATAGGATTTTCGGGAATGTCAAATTCCATCCTGTGAGGATGTTTCGTGATATTCCGAACTAACGACAGAAAGTTATTCGACCATTGCCGAATTTCGTGTCTTCTACGGCCACCGTGTAAAACGTTCAAAATAAAATTTTTAGGGCTTTTGGGCTCAAATACTATCAAAATGAAGCGAGAAGTGAGACGAATCCACTATATACGGTCAAAAAAGAGAAAACCAATGATACCAAAGTTATCAAGGGTCAAACGTACTGCACTTTTTTATCATTAGTTTAATAATATTGAGCGATTGGCAACAATACAATTTCGCTTGTTTATTAATACATTTGACATTCGTAATTCGTACAATTTCTAACGCTGAATCGAACGGTCGTATTTTTATCCTTATTGGGCCATTAGGCATTACAAATGCACTATGAAACGTGCTGTGAGTCTGCGAGCGATTTGCCAACAAATACAATTTCGCTTGATTTTCAATTCAAAGGCCATGAATCGCTAGAATATTAGTGCTTAGTGACACATATATTTGACATCCGTAAGTACAATTTCTCACGCTGAATCGAACGGTGGTATTTTTATCCTTATTACGACATTATACATTACAAATACAAGGACAAACCTGTGGACAAACGTAGTACAAGTGATTTTTCAACAATACCATTTCGCTTCATTTTCAAAGGCCATAAATCGCTAGAATACGGGTGTTTAGTAATACACTTGACATCCGTAAGTGCAATTTCTTACGCTGAATCGAACGGTGTCGCTTTCTTCTCAAAATATAAAGCAGTGCAGTAAAACGTATAAACTTTTATAAACTTGCGATTTGCGAAGGTTGCTGTTTCCATGCGAAATACCTTGTAAAATTGTTCAAATTTCCCGAATTTTCTTCAAAATGGAGAGCTATTTATGGATAATTTGGGTAAAATTGGCTGGAGCCTTATGGATAATTGGGGGGAAATTAGGCATCTAATTAATATTCTATTTTGTGGCTATCGACGACGATTGGAGATCCACTATTGCTGATCCACTAAAAATGTGAGCCGAAACCTATACTCGCCAGGGCACAGGTGCCCCAGCGAGTAATTAAAGAAATTTACGACGTTTCCGTGTTGACATTGAATTATATCCACACGGATCTTAGCCATGCAATCAGCGTTCAGAATTTACAAATGCTATATTATAATACAAAATCATACATAAACGATTGAAACCAACTTGCCTTATATACTTTAGGATTTCTCATACTAAATGAATTCTTAATTTTTACGTTTAAAAATTAAAAAAAAGTTTTACAGCTTATTACTCTCGATTTCAATTTGCTTTTCAAAACTGACTTCCAATGTTTACTTGTAAATTCGGAATGTTCGTTGTAAAGTTCCGCAGTTTGTTTCGAAGTTCGTTCGTGATGAAATTGAGAATATTGGGGTTCGTATGATTAATCAACCTAAAATTTGTCTATTTCAAAATCGTCTTAGCCCCAAAAAGTCAATCATAAAATTTCCAACACATGCAAACAATATCGGATCCCAGTGTACCAATTTGTAAACCAAAAGAGAACCTAACACTTCACCGTCACTAATATACTTGAGTACCCAACCAAGATTAACCTGCCCCAAATTTTCTCAAAATATTAACTGCAGAAGGTGATATCATCGCTGTATAGTTATACCGTCTGAGGTTGCATACAAGGTTCATACGCTTGGGAAAATGCGTCCACGTTTATAGTTCAACAAGTCAATTAAATCAATTAATACACAATGATTTATACGAAAATATTCGTCATGAATAAAGAAGAAAGAAAACGTACGTTTTTGTTTGTTGTAAACAGATAAAAATCTCTTCCCGTGCATTATATACAAATATGAGTGGTAGTTTAGGAAACGGGTAATTCTATAAGAACATGCCCATATCCTATATATAGAGTGTGCCTCGTGCATCTAATTTAGGACTTCTGAAAAGTCATGCAGTGGTCATTATTAATCTCCCAATACGTTGCCAAAGAATACTTTATGTCTATGTCCGACTAGTGTGATTCCGATATCACACAAGCCCTCTTCAGTGCAATGAACAGTTTGGCTTAATCGATTGTATTTAACTTCGCCAGTTTGATGCTGAGATTTTATGGAATTGAGCCATTCGTGCACTGGCGATTTGGCTTCGATAAGGTTCCATTGTGTTTCTAAAGTAAAAAAATATATTGGCAGTTGGGATATTTATTGTATTGCCGTGCGCTGTTTAAGGAGGTATAGACACCCAGGAAAAATTTCTTTAATTATAAAATAATTCAATTAGCAACAGGCTATAAAATGTTTTATTATTAAAAGACAAACAATCAATTTTCTTTACTCCCACAGTTCAACGACGTCAATAATAAACCACATAGTCTTCAAGACAATTATCCAATGTTCACGTTTTATCTCGCGCACGGCTACACAACTCCGTTGTCAATATTTCTTGTAGAATTTCTGTTAACATTTTTGCCCAACCGTGCGCTTTTAAAAATAAGGCGGCAAATTTCCATATGTGTCAATGGAGTTATAGAAATACGGCTATAAGTAATTTATTTTAAAAAATACTATCAATTGTATTAGTAACAAAAACTTCATTCTGTGTCTTTGTCAGGTTCCTACAATTTAAAATCACCTGGAATGTATGCAATGTCCTTTATAACCCTTGCTTTTGGCACAATTAATATCATTAAAGAAATCCTACAGGTTTGTATAAGAATTTAATCTACAATTATTTTTCAAAATATAATTTCTAGTTGTAGGCTATAGGGCCCCTGTACAGTAGTTGTTGCTGTTATCTCGTTCGTCATTAATTCGAAATAAGTTATAGTGTTGCCTTGCGTTGTGTTAACTTGTCTAGGACGATATCGAGATCTAATATAGCGTATAGGTTCTTTCGATAGAATCAAGGACGATCCACACCACAATTTGAATGTTTTATTTACACTAACACAAGATCAAAAGCGAGTTCGAAACTCTATACAACAAAAACATATTATCAATAATTATCCTGAATGTCCCAGTTATCCTAGTGCAAGTGTAATTCTATCCAAGTTTAATTAGCCAACCATGTCCGATATAAGATATTAATAATGAACTGTTATATTATTAGAATGCGTGCAAGATATTTATAGTGTTAAAAGTACTGTCAATTCTCGACATCCTCCGGGGGGCGCGAGAGTATGTATGACCACTGTTTCAATTTTTTCTTTGCCAATCGTGCTTTTGCTCGAACAGGTCTGTTTGACTTTTGATCTATGACGTCAGCTAGGTGAGGATTTGTTGAGGGTTTCTTTGCGTCTAGGGTTCCGTCAATGGTGATCATTGATTTCTCTGTTGTTGTGGAGTTCGACTTAACTTGGAGTAGGTACAGTTTAGTTGCTGGTTTGTTCGTATGTCCAGTACTTGTTTTGATATTTGCTGCCTGTGCTAGTCCGTCTTTTCCCTTGATTAAACTTTGTGCAACAGCAAGTCTCCAATTAACACGTTTCGTGTCATCGTGTAGTTGCACCACATCACTAACACGTATCTCGGTTGAATTTTTCCCAGTGGTTTTATAAAATTCCCGTAAGCACCTCAGATATTCTTGACGCCAACGTTTCCAAAGTGTTGCATTAGTAGGTTTGTTCTCAATTTTGCTTGGATGTCAATGTTACTAGGTTCGGATTCATTGTTTGGAGCTCTTCTAAAGTGACGTTCGCCTTTCCGGGAACCTTTTTCAAGGAGTTCTTTGTCAGACCAATTAATCTTTCCCAGAAACCACCGTACCATGGTGCTTGTTTTGGGATAAATTTCCACTGCACTCCTCGTTTACTGAGATTCGTTTCCAACCCTACTGGAGATTGGTACGTTGATACGTTGTCTGACACCACAATTTTTGGTAAGGACTTGCGCCGTGCGAATCTTCGAAAGGCTGAAATGAAGGTCGGAACAGTTAAATTTGTGACTACTACGAGGTGGACCATGGCCGTAGCTAACACGTATAGTGGGGTGTAGGCCAAAAATTTCCGAATGACGATAAAAAATTCCGAATATTTCATGGCATACGAAGCCACGAAGGTATTTGCTATCCGGAAAATAAAGATGTAATTTACAAACAAAAATACACATAGTTTAAACAAAGATAAAAGATATATTACAGAAGCATGTAGTGCCGTAGAAAGCTCTTTTTATTGGGAGCTGGAAAATTTTAAATTTAGATTCTTTGAAATGCCATTTCGTGGACTTTGGGGGAAATTTTTACAGAATTGTGATGGTCAGAAAACAGAGTTTTAGTATGTATTTGTGATGTTACTCTGAGTATGCATCAACAGCGGGCACGCTGAAACGTTTGCTTGGCCACGGTGGGACAGGGAGTCGAACCAACGACTTTTGGGGTAGTAGTCCAATGTTCTGCCAACTGAGCTACGTGGTCAAGTCGGTTTTTATATATTGCAGGAAAGAGTATGAGTAATATTATTCTTTGTGGTTTGTCATGGATGATGTCATCTGATTATCAATTTCCCGTTTGTAATGCAAAGTGACTGAAAAACGGCAAATTTCGCAAGGCTATATTATCCGTATTTTACAACATTTTGCAACGAAACTTCGGAATATTACTAATTTTGTGATGCTCTTTCAAGCTGTGATGAAATTATTGTCCAGACCTGTCTAGATCAAATTTTCACTCAAAAGGGCAAAGGTCTATTGTCAGTATTTTAAACGTATATTATTTAAATGATAAAGGTGTGCATGATTTTGAAAAAAGAATGATTATCAGCAAGTTATTGTAAGGGCTGCTTCCCCCAGTCCCCTCCCCCTACTGCAACGGCTCTGAGAAGTAATAATGCGAAAAACATTTACCGATTTACGATTTGTTTACGTTATCCATGTAAATGCCGTGATTTCGTAAATCAGTTTATACCAATGGTTTATACTAACAATACCAATTTATAATATTTTCTCTGTTTAAATTAAACAACTAAAATTTTGTTACAGCAGATGGCTGCGGTAAAGTCTACACCTGTGACAGTGAATGGGTGGGAACCAGTCATTCTATAGAATAGAAGTGGATGTGGGTCAGGGGAATTGTATGGTGTTTCAAAGACCTTTCGACACGTTACACATTTACGAAGTAGTTTCTTGATGTACTGGCGAGCTGTTGGAATCTATTACCTCTGGTGTATTTGTGTCAGGATTTGGTTAAATCAAGAGTGTTGTAGTTTCTCGTGTGCATCGTTGACAACCAGCAAGGTGAAATGGTGGTTTGGGGGTAAGAGTATGGGAAACTTTCCTGAACGTTCCACTGGTGCATTGTGAATTCTGTCCCACAACGAATGATGTCGTCTTCCAGAATAAACAGGCAAAGTTGACGTACAAGGGGTAGACAAGAGGTTTTCGGCTTTTGTATGTTGGCCAGTTCGTTACCTTTGGCATCGTTTTGGATTTCCCGTATCCAAACAATTCTCGCGTTTTCAACTTCGTGAACCTTTAGTGGTTTTCCGTTACATACGTTGCCTTTTTTCAGAGCATTAACGAAGCGAAGTACCCATGCTGTAATTCGCAGTAGTCGTTCCAGTTGCTGAATTTTGTCGGAGGAATAATCTGGATTATGCTGGCATTTGTAGACGTGTCGGTAACTTCGGCAGTGACTTCGCTCGTTTCTTGATCTTTGCGAAAGAGGACTGCAGATGAACGTTGCTAGGTTTCCATTCTGGCCAGTGGTCGTGCTTGGTTAGCTAAGGTGGCCCATGGGTCCACAAATTAGACTTAGAAAGGTCGACTGCCGAGATTCCTCGTGTTAGGATGTCTGCTAGATTGTCAGAAGTTGGACAGTAGTTCCAGATCATATCATATATCATGTCGAATCATATCATATCATATATCATGTCGAAGAGACAACAACCTTCGAGAGGCAGTGCGCAAGAACTTGCAAAATCTGTCCAAAACTCACCAAATATAGCTAAAAAGACAGATAATGTGACACCAAAGGCGATGAAGGAAACAAAAATAGAAAGTATAGACGAAATGAGCAAGATTGACGAGCTTTACAAAATGATGCAGACTGTGCTAGTGAAATTAGAGACGCTCGATTTGATTAATGAGCGTACACTATCTATTGAGCAAAATGTAAAACGCCTAACAGAATCAATCGAGTTTGCGCATGCAGAAATTAGTGATTTGAAGGAGGAAATGGTGAAAAGAAAGGAGAAGGAGCGAGAAAACTACTCGCGGATAAAGGAACTGGAAGATTCGAATCGGCGGTTACACGACAGTGTGGTCGACCTCAAAGCGAGATCAATGCGGGACAACCTGTTGTTCCACAATATTGATGAAGCAGAAGAGGAAGACTGCACTGAAGTGATCTATAGCTTGTTGGAGGAAAAACTTGATATGCCAGAAGCAAGAAGAAGCATCAAGATCGATCGAGGGCACAGAGTTGGTAGGAAACGTGATGGCCGCAGAAAACTGAGAGCTATCGTTGCAAACTGATTTAATTTTTCCCCGATCGGGAGAAAATTCGCTTCAATGCGAAAAAATGAAGGGGAACAAAGATCGGTATCTCCGAACAGTTTACCGAAGAGATTGAGAAAGTGCGTCAGACCCTCTACCCTGAGATGAGGAGAGCAAAGGCGGCAAAGCAGAGAGTGCGTTTGGTTCGTGACAAACTTTATATTAACAATGTGGAGTTTATGCCCCATAATAATTAAAGGTATTATCGCTCAATTATATTTAATACGCATTTTATTATCTAATTGATTAAAAAAATAAATGGCTTCTATAAACATAAACAAAAAAATATGCTCTGCATGTTTTTGTGGAATAGCCATTGATAAACGCAGCATTGTTTGTGTGCTGTGTGGGAGGTGGTTTCATTCTCAGAATATCTGCATTAAATCGCCTCTCCAGGGCCGTAGCTAGCATGTATAGGGTTGGGGTGTAAGCCAAAAATTTCGGAATGACGAAAAAAATTTCCGAATATTTCATGGCGTACGAAGCCACAAAAGTGTTTTCTATCCGGAAAATGAAGATGCAACATACAAGGTGCAACGCACAGACATATTACAGAAGTATGCAGTGCCGTAGGAAGCTATTTTTTATTGGGGGTGGGAACGAGGGCCGAAGGCCCGAGGAAATTTTTAAATTTAGATTCTCTGAAATGCCACCTCCTGGACTTTGGGGGAAGTTTTTACAGAATTCTGATGGTCAGAATTGAAAACAAAGTTGTAGTATGATATTTGTGATGTTACTCCGAGTATGCATTCACACCGTACCGGGTGAAACGTTTGTTTGGCCATGGTGGGAGTCGAACCCGCGACCTTTGGGATACTAGTCCAATGCTCTGCCAACTGAGCTACGTGGTCAAGTTGGTTCGATTTCTTGATATTTTGGAACTGAATCTAGTTCCTTCGATATCAGTGTAATTTATGATATAATTTTTGTGTGTGTGTCGGTGTTATATACTCAGGTGAATATGATGTTTGTGATGTTACTCTGAGTGTGCATCCACACCGGGCAAGCTGAAAATTTGCTTGGCCACGGCGGAAATGAGGGACTCGAACCCGCGACCTTTGGGATACTAGTCCAATGCTCTGTCATATGCAACTGAGCTACGTGGTCAAGTCGGTTCGACTGTTCGAGTTGTTAATAGAGTTTTAGTATGTTGAAATCTGTTACAATTTGCTTACAATTTAGTAGTACTAAATGGGCGAAGGCGCAATTAATTAACTTTACACTGGAGAAGTTGCAGGAAAGAGTAAGGGTAATATGATTCTTTGCGGGTTGTCATGGATAATGTAGGCGCTTAAAATTAATCAATTGTCAGTATTTTAAAAGTATATTATTTAAATGATAAATGTGTGCATGATTTTGAAAAAAGAGTGATTATCAGCAAATTATCGTAAGGGCTGCTGCTCTAGCCCCCCCCCCCCCCCTTCCAAAGCCCCC
>CACRXK020000872.1:44533-65412 GCA_902702795.2 Paramuricea clavata
CCCCCCCCCCCCCCCCCCCCCCCGTTGCTACGGCCCTGAGAAGTAATAAACCGAAAAAACATTTACCAATTTACGATTTGTTAAATGTTATCCATGTAAATGCTGTGATTTCGTAAATCAGTTTATAACTTATACTGATCACATTACCATTTTATAATATTTTCTCTGTCTAAACAACTGAAATTCTGTTATATTATTATTGCCGTAATTTTCCGAATGGCCAACCCGATTTTCCGAATATGCTAATTTTACAAAAGTTTGGGGGGTAAACCACCCCCCCCAATACCCCCCCCCCTCGCTACGACCCTGCGCCTCTCACATTTAAACAAACGGAAATCGAAACATGCCACTTGTGCTTAAGCGACTCGCCACCTATTAGCTCAATAGATGATATAAACTTTAACTCTACTTTTGGACATTTTTCTCGACTTCCCAGTGATGAGGATATGGATAGATTGATGCAACTTAAATTTAACCCTTTTGATAACTCACACACAACTACTGATAATGTTGATTACGACAACAACATGCTTCCTAACATTGATAATATTACTTGCAAATACTACATTCCAAATGATGGTTTCGCGTGACATACCAAATAGTAATAATAACCTATTTTCTATTTCGAATTTAAACATAAGAAATAAAGTAAACAAATTTGACTCTTTTAAATTTTTGTTGGAATCACTTAAATACTCATTTTCGATAATTAGTTTAACAGAAACATGGCTTGATGATGAAAACTATTCAGATTTTAAGTTAGAAAATTTTAGCTTCATTAGCTCAAAAGGAAACAATAAAAAAGGCGGAGAAGTTGGAATGTTTATTTCTGATGATTTAAATTTCAAACTTCGTCCTGACCTTAATTTCAACGAAGAGGGAATAATTGAATCGCTCTTCGTTGAAATAATTACAACAGTTGGCAAAAATATTAATGTTGGCACGATTTATCGACCACCAAAAGGAAAGTTTGAAATATTTGAAACAAATTTAAGCAAAATTCTTACTAAAATTGATAAGTAAATAAATAACTTACTTAATGGGCGATTTTAACGTTGACCTCTTAAAAACTGAAAGTTGTGACTTCTCGAATAGATTCAGTGAGCAACTTTTTACGTCATCATTTTTGCCACGTATTACAAGACCAAATAGGATAACAGAACATACCGCTACATTAATTGACAATATATTAACTAATGACCTAGAACAAATTGAATCCAGTTAGAATGGATTAGTTTTTAGTGATATACCAGATCATCTTCCAGTTTTTCATATTGCATCTTTCCCAACGAAAATGTACATTTCTAAATTTGAAACTTCGCAACATCAAAGAGTAGTCAATAATGCCAGTCTTCTATTATTTTCAAATTCTGTGAATGATATATCATGGGATATTATTGTTGAAGACAATGACCCCTCTGAATCATACAAGAATTTCCATAATAAACTAATACAAGCGTTGGATAAAAGCTTTCCTTTAGTAAAACGGCAAGAACGAAATATAATTAATTACGATAAAAGCCCTTGGATGATTCAAGGTATTTTTTAAGCCTATTGGAATTAAAAACAGACTCTAGCTATCGTTATTCCTATTTTTAAAGCAAATGAAAGATACCTGTTCGAAAATTATAGACCAATTTCAGTTCTCACATGTTTTTCAAAACTACTTGAAAAAATAATGCATAAAAGACTAATTTCATATATTGAAAAACATAATATTTTATCTAAGCATCAATATGGTGTCAGGAAAAATCGGTCAACTTAACATGCTATAATTGAATTAACTGACAAAATTTCAAAAGCTATAGATGATGGTAAATATACAATTGGTATTTTCCTTGATCTATCTAAGGCTATTGACACAATTAACCACGATATTCTCCTAAAAAAACTTGAACATTATGGCATAACAGGAAATTGCCTAAAATGGTTTGAAAGCTACCTACACGAAAGAATGCAAATTGTCAAGTTTGGTCATCTAAATCAAACAAATTGGTTATATCTACAGGAGTTCCGCAAGGCTCTATACTTGGGCCACTACTTTTCCTGTTATACATTAACGATATTGAAAACGTAAACTGTAGTAAAATTATATCCTTTGTTATGTATGTTGATGACACTAATGCATTTCACTCTAACAAATGCTTAAAATCATTAACGCATGTTGTGCAAAAAGAAATGAATGAAGTAATTAAATGGCTAAATGTGAATAAATTATCTATAAATACAACAAAAACTAAGTATATAATTTTTAAATCAAGATATAAAAAATGCGACATTGAAATCGATATTAAACTTAATGATAACAGGCTTCTCATATCAAATTTTTAGGTGTAATTTTAGATCGTGAATTAACAAGGAAAAACCATATAAACTTTGTTGTTAAACATATAATTAAATCTACGGCACTTATAGCAAAACTACGACATTACACAAATAAAGATACACTTAAGTTGATTTACTATGCATTGGTTTATCCATATCTTACTTGTGGGAATCTAGTATGGGGTAATACGTACCCAACAAGGCTACAGAAAATACTGAATATACAGAAAAAAATAATCAGATTGATAAGTTTTAAATCGTATCTTGAACACACTGAACCATTGTTTCAGAACTTAAAGATCATGAATATCTTTAAGATCAATGACTATTTAAGTTGTTTATTTATGTACCGGTTTAAACGTCTTCAAAATTTACCTGAATTTGTTAATTGCTACTTCGCGCAGAACAATGAAGTGCATCATTACAATACTCGAAATGCTGACAAATTCCATGTAAATTTTAGTAGAACAAATTACACAAAACATTCTATTGTTAACAAGGGAGTTAAGATATGGAATTCACTAGATAAAGAAATTAGCGTATTGTACTTTTAAAAAAAAGACAAAAATATTTTTCTTGTAAAACATACTTAATAGTTATTATCTGTAAACTTTGTTCAATTATGCTCATTATATTACTTTTACTTTAAAATTTTCCTTACTTTATACTTGTATTTGTAAATATTCCTATATTCTTTCGATATTATATGATTGACTTACCATATAAAACAATTGTAAAAATATTATAAAACTAGGGGTCTTTGAACAAAAAGCCTGAAAGGGTTTCATGAAGGCTACTAGCCCGTCATATTGTATACTTTGAAGACGCTCGTAACACATCCGGCTTAATTATGGACACCACGTTTTCGTTGGGTCAGTAAGTGGACGTTTTTCTTGAAGCTTCAGCGTATCGACTTTACTGTTCCAGCGAAAACCAAGCAGTTTTGCTTCGGTGTTGTCGTCTTGAGCGTTTTCTTCATTGGCGAGTGCACGAATCGATCTTTGAACTGTTCGAGTTCCATTCACGTAAATTGAAGTTGGCAAAAGACATTATATCATTAGGCAGATCGCGGCTTCGTCTTCGTTATCTGTGCCACAAGCAAAGTTATCGACGTAGATGTCAGCTTTCATTCGTTGTGTGATTGGATCGTTATAGCTGTCAAGGTGTTTCTTGATCGTTGCGTTTAAGATGAACACAATGCACAAAACAAGATAGATTTTAACCGATACACGTCAAAGCTGTTTTCGGGGTTGGTTGGTTCAGGTAGCAAAAAAGTCTTGTTTAATCTCTATCTCCCTCATCTAGAGAGATCTTTAGAAAGGATTTGTCTATGTCCGCGGTTAAAGCATACCGATACAATCGAAAACGGACGAGGATGGCGATCATATCATTAAGGATGTCAGGACCAGTGGAAAGGCATGAGTTCAGGCTTGCTTGGTCGGTATTTGGGGTGCAACTGCAATCGTACACAATACGAGTAGGTGTGGTAAGGGAATCTTTTAATACAGCGTGATGTGGGATGTAGTGGCAATAACGTTTGGTGTTTCTGGATTTGTAACTCTTTCAATAAAACCTCGGTTTAACTGTTCATTAATAAGTTCACTGTAGGTTTTGAACATCTTGGGATCTTTGGCTAATCTCCTTACAGTGGAAAGGGTTCTTCCTCGCGCTACTGCTTCATTGGTGGGAAGGGGATTATGGTTAGGATTCCATGGTAACTTTGCACTGTATCGGCCATTCACGACTCGTATAGAAGAATCCTGATATTCCTTAACAAACTTGTCTTCGTGGGTTGCTATTTCGTCTGGAAGAATCCCATTAGACTCAAGATACAAAAATCGTTCTAAAGCTTTATTTTCGTGTTCGTTTGAAACAATGACTTTTAAGATGGTTGCATTGAGTGATGTTGTCGCAACAGCTGGGCCAGTTGTTCGTCCAGAAACCAAGTAGCCGATTCTAGATTTCGCTGCAGTGGGCCCGATCCCCTAACGATTTCATCTTCGACAACGCCCCAGTAGTGGTCCGTGCCAATCAAGAAGGATATCGATATGTGGAAATGATCATCAGTCGTCATATGGTGTGCAAGTTTCAAGCCGTTGAGGTCCAGTATGGGAGGTTTCGAATTTCGGCGTTGGGAAAATTTTTCTACGGAACTGCGATTGTGGGAATTATCAATACCGGTATAGGATATTTTTTCCTATCTTTGGTGTTGAGATTAATTGTAGCCATGTCTATACTTGTTTTATAGAAGTCGAAGATCCACCAAAGGCTGATAATTAAAGGTTTCACTTCTTTCAGGTGTAAGTTCGAGTTCGTCAGCTAAACTTTGAGCGATAAGAGAACGTTGAGCCCCTTTATCAAAGAGAATGTGTGCTGTCGCTACTTTGTTCTGTGTAGCTACAGTATCGTATCAATGGCAGTTTTGAGGAGTGTTTGTCTCCAATAGTATTATAGTAGTCGTTGACTGACAGAGACGTGTGGACACGGTCTGGGCTTTTGTCGACAGGTGGGTTGGTTTTAGCGTTTTGAACTTGCCTCGTAGTATTCGGTGCGTCGTTATTCGGCGGATTATTTTTTCCGGTATTTTTGTCGCATCTTTGTTCGTTTCATTACGAAAACTCGTGTGGTGTTTCTTGTGACACCCTCGACAGCGATTTCTCGAGGAACAATCAGTTGGAAAACAATATTCTTAAGGGTTGTGGAATCCTTTACTACAGTACACTCGTTAGGGCGATGATGGCCCGAACAGAAAATGCATAAACTCTTTGCTACTGATGTTACTCTGAGTGTGTATCCACACCGGGCAGGCTTGAAAAATATGCCTGGCCACGGTGTGATTCGAACCTACGACCTTTGGAATAAACGCAGTTCGAATATGCGATATTTCAGACCTGAGTCTAGTTCCTTCGATATCAGTGTAATCTAATAAACATGATATTTGCTGTGTAATTTTTCAAGCCTGTCGGGTGTGGATACACACTCAGAGTAACATCACCATATTCTCCTGAGTACACTAGACCAACACTTCATAAAGTCTTGTTTGTAGGGCGATTTTTAGGTGTGTAAAATTATTTTGCGTTGGCATGGTTTCCAAATTTCGGGATGCGTTTGACAGTAGAGTCGATGTTGATGGTAGGGTGTTGGCAGGTTTGCCTGATTGACTAATTTGACTGAAAGAGTCTGTTTCTTCCTCAGCTTCTAGTATTTGAATTTCTTTCAAAATTGATTTGCGTAATTGTTCTACTGACCATTTAGTTGAACCGTTCTCTCGAATTAAGTTGTGTTTGATTGTAGTGGGAAGTTTACCCAAAACAATGGGGATTAAAAGGTCACCGTAGGTATCTTGTTTCTTTCCTAACGCCTCGAGACCCCGAATATGAATGTCCATGCTATCGTAAAATTGGCGCAGGGTAGATATTAAATTTGAAGGGCATGGTAGATCTAACAAGGCTTGCATGTGTGCGTTAGTTATTTTGTGGGGTGGACCAAATCTCTGTTTCAAAATTTCAATACATTGCGCGTAGTTTGACTCTGAAATATGAGGCTTCCAAGACATATTTCTCATCTAGAATCACGCCGAGAAAAACTACCTCTTTGACCCGATTGATCTTATTGATCTACTATTTTGTAGTTAAATAGTGATTAACTCTCAAATAGGCGCTTCTTATTGGATGAAAATTCAACTTAATTATGATTAACTTTAATCACTTTTTTTATACAATCGGCCCCTGGTATATATGTTGTATGTGATTCTACTCGTGCATGTGATGTAAGTTTTCTTATATGTAATTCTTATCTTATATAGACTCGAAGCGAGGCAGATTCGGCAAAATATTATCCAAAGTGAGATTCTTTTCCAGGAGGGAATTATCATTACTAAGGGTAATGTTTCGTCGAATCCGCCGGGCGTAGGGTTTATACATTTATATAGTCATACCGAATGTTAAAGAAGACACCATATAGAGAATAAAGTTGCTTAATAACTAAAGAATGGAATGTTTAAATTACATTTATACCTGAAATATGTTTTTGACGTTTCCCCTTCAATCTGTATCCTTTGGATGGATGTAACATACTGATATACATTTGAAGCAAATCTTTAGTCCTCGAGGCTTTGTGGTTTCGTAATTCGGCCACATTTTTTATTATCATGCTAAGCGCGTGGTATACACGTCTTACGCGTAAGCGTGGTAAAGCATGAGCGTATGGGCGGGGCATATGCTACACCCCCCCCCCACCCCCCCAATTTTACGGTCAGGCAAATCGATGCTTGATTCGGGCAAAACATAAAAGTTTCGAAAAAAATTTTCGATATGTGCGATATATGTTTGCGAAAATTATGGGATACTAAGAAAATTTATTAATATGTCCTGAAAAATTTTTGCATGTGTGCAAAAATTACAGGATTTTAGGAAAAATTTTGATATGTGCGAAAAAAAATTTTGTCGACCTCCCCCTCACCAATTTTGGCGAGAAATATTAATTAAGAACAAAAATCAGGCGAATTGAAAAGAATAATCGGGCAAAACTAATACTGTGCCCCCAAACAAGATAAGGCCCGTACCCTCATGTGGTAAAGTGTAGCATATCACGGTAGATCTACTACTCCTAGAATTGAGGGAAATACCGTAACGTACGTAGTATAGCGTCACGTAGTAAAAAAACTGATTGAACAATTTGAATATAAATTATAACATTGTTCTTCTAACCATTGGTTGTATGATGGTATTTAAGAATGTGCAAAACTATATGTTTCTGCATGTCTAAACTTCTCCAAAATACAGTGGTTGCAAGGTAGTTGTAAAATTTCCCAAGCTCTTGATCTTCCTTGTTTGCGTTCCGTTCAGATAAAATTAAACGGGAAGGAGTATTTTCTTCATTTTGACAACTACATGGAATGGACGACTTACCTTTGTGCTATTGCCTACGTCATACAATCTGGCCAGCAAAAAGACAGCTTTCAAATAGCATCTGGAGCCATTGCAGTGTTTTTCAGCTGGATCAATTTTATTTGGTTTATGAAGAGCTTCTCCCTATTTGGAATCTACGTCATCATGGCAAAGAAAGTGTTTCTTTCCATTTGTAAAGTAAGTCGTAAAACAATATAACTTGGATGAAAACAAAAAAATATATGATTCTAGAAATACATCCCCCACCATCCTCTCGCCTCTATTTCTCGAACATTGTTTCAGCATGAAGTATTCCGATTTACGTCAACATTGAACGCAGAACAGTGTTGCTCACGTCATGTGACCCGTGGCAACACGAGTACACGGTAACTCACTGTTAATTTTTTTTTTATAAACGGCAAAAATTAATGAAACACTAATTTAAAGTTTTTAACTATAGGCTTATCGTGCAATTTCTAAAATATATTACGTATTTGGTATTTTTGCTTGCAGATCAATAATGAAAATGACTTACTATCCCACCCAACACACCCTATACCCTCATCAAGTTTCGGGAAGATTTTCAGAAAAAGTAAAAAATCATTTTCAAAAAAAAGTTTAAAAAACTTAAAAAAAGTTAGATTTTCAAAAAAAGTTAAAGAAAGTTAGATTGGGGTTAGATTCGGGTTGCCGAGAATTTATCATATTGATAATTTCGGACGTGTTTAACAAATTACTCGTATAGTAAATTCAAAGGTGGAGCTCATGCTGAAATTTTTAAGGTTTCTCAACTTTGCTCGTAGTTTGAACAATAAGTGAGGGCATGTACTAAAACCTGGACGATGGACAGTGGACGATGGACGATATTTATCTACTGGGGCGTTCTGAGCTCAACGTGATTGTTCTTAGATATAAACGAGGGATTGAATCGTATACTATAGTTCTTAATAGATTCTTAATCGATCTAAATTAAACATATATAACCAATACATATTACAATATTATCGCTAAATTACATTAATACATAAATAAGATAAAATTACTACTGTGAGGCTTTCCACGTTTACATCTGGCGTTTGACTTCATCATCTATTTCCACATCCTTTCCCACTCGTTACAGAAGCTCACTTGCATCAGGATCATTGATGACCTTCGACAACACCGGCTTTTTCCCGTGCCCATAGAATGCAGATGTGTGGTCGCTGCCAGTGATCACATGGAGAGGTACAATGATACTTGCTACCTCTTCTGAAAGCATGTTATCGCAATTAATTAACTCATGCCTGCGTTTAATCAGTAGATCGCCTCTGGGTTGCTGTGAGACATAAGTCGCTTGGACATACAAGTCCGTGTCCTCGCTGTCTATGACTACTGTTCCATTGTTGTCTCCGGCTCTCAACTTGGCATAGGCAGAAAACAACATTGTATCTGCTTCTGGGTGATTGAAGACATAGTCCGTGCTAGCCACATCAGTGCTCAGGTTGGTCGATGTCTCTCCCTCACAGTATATGATGTCACTTTAAACCAGACCTACTCGTGTTCTGAGATGTTCCTTAACAAGCTTCTGCAGTCTGACCTTGTTTCCGGAATTGACCATGAGTTTGTTGAACTCGCTAGCTCCTGGGAACGTGTTTTCGGGTTTGGAATAAACATTTGGAATGGCGATAATCACCTAAGCGATTTTCAAAATGGCGGCCGAAGCCGTTTTGTCAATTAAATAACGAATAAATGTGTATTTTTATTTTTTCGAATAATCACCTATGAAATTATACTAAAACAATTATTCACCTTAGGCTCGGTGATTATCGTGAATAAAAACCTCGACTTCGTCTCGGTTTTTATTCACCGATAATCACCTCGCCTTCGGCGAATAATTGTTAATTGTTAATCATTGATGGGATGTATACATGTATAATCCGCACTGATTGGAAGTAAATTTGAACTTGAGCAATATTTACAACAATCGGCAGGCCGCGATAAAAGTGCAATGTTGAGAATTGTAATATTTACATTGATTAAGATAAATTGTGTAATTTCTATTTATTAATTAAAGAACTGTCAGAACTTAGCCGGGCTGACCCGTTAAACCGGGCTAGAACTTAGAACTACAGAAAACCGGGCTAAACTTAAAACTACGAGACTGGTTGCCCAAAGTATCAGAAATTCTGATACCTTTGAAATCCTCTATTCCTCAAATATCATTAAAACTGCATAGACTGGAAGTCCAAAGTATCATTAGAAATTAGGATACTTTTCAAATCCCCTATATCTCAAATATATAATTAAAACTACAGAGACTGATAGTCGAAAGTATCAGAAATTCTGATAGCTTTGAAATCCTAGTATACCTCAAATATCATTAAAACTGCAGAAACTGGCAGTCCAAAGTATCAGAAATTCTGATACTTTTGAAATCCTCTATACCTCAAATATCATTAAAACTACAGAGACTGAGAGATGAAAGTATCACAAATTCTGATACCTTTGAAATCCTCTATACCTCAAATATCATTAAAACTGCAGAGACTGGCAGTCCAAAGTATCAAAAATTCTGATACTTTTGAAATCCTTTATACCTCAAATATCATTAAAAGCACGCCCCTGCAATGAACATGGAATCACCGGTAAAAATATATACAAAATTAAACGGCCAACCGCGACTAAAAAAATATTTGCGTATTAATTAACTGCGAAAAGTTTAATACACAAAAGCAAAATAAAAGTTGACTTTAAAGTTATTTTTTCAAGCAATGTCGCTGCGTGAAGGTTTTCAAGAAAAATTACGTTAGCCATGCATGTGTAGTCAATTACAGGAAAATTATCAAACTTTGTAGATAGATTTATAGCTAATTTGTACTTGATATAAGGTACCAAACTTACGAAAATTGTTACTTAATTTTTCTTATAATTTGTGACTTTGCAACCTAGCAAAAGTGTATCTTTTTCAGAAAATTTTTTCTCCTCAAATCCTGGATAGATGTCCCGGATTTTTTTGTCGTAAGCAACTATAAGCAATGATTGTTAAAATATTTTAACACGTGAGACGTACTCTCACTTACCTGATTGCTTCGCGAAAGTCGTACGAAAATCTGCTATGTACGGCAGTTTGAGACCGCCATTTTGGACCCGTCAAGGTGTTAAATAACGATGGGCCAATTTTACAAAAAAAACGTTTTAACACAAACCGAAATTTTTAACACAAACCGAACTGATTTCTTTTTTCATGCAAATACTTGAAAGGAAAATTATTGTGAAAAATTTGAAGACTTTCATATTTCCTCCCAGAACTGGGTGCCCAGTTCTTACTGAGACAGCCTCTTAATTTAAACGCCTGCGATATTAATCTAAACGCCTGCTGAGTATCGTCATTTCTAATTGTGCTAGTTCTGCCGCCATTTGGTTTATTTATCTACGTATAGCTAATCCAGGGCCTTTTTTAACATACAAGCTGGGGGGGGGGCATTTGTCCCCCCTCCCCCAGTCCCCCCTCGTGCCCCCCCCGAAATCAACATATCTCCCCCCCGAAATTTTTAACACAAACCGAACTGATTTCTTTTTTCATGCAAATACCTGAAAGGATAATTATTGTGAAAAATTTGAAGACTTTCATATTTCCTCCCAGAACTGGGTGCCCAGTTCTTACTGAGACAGCCTCTTAATTTAAACGCCTGCGATATTAATCTAAACGCCTGCTGAGTATCGTCATTTCTAATTGTGCTAGTTCTGCCGCCATTTGGTTTATTTATCTACGTATTGCTAGTCGAGGGCCTTTTTTAACATACAAGTTGGGGGGGGAGGGCATTTGCCCCCCCCCTCCTTCAGTCCCCCCTCGTGCCCCCCCCCCTCTCAGGAAAAGTCCCTTTTTCCTAATATTATACAAACAATCCAGCGAAGATTAACAAATAGATAAACGGAAAGTAAGTTTTAGGCTTTATCCTTTGTTCTTGTTTAACAAAATCGATTTAAATTGTTACTTTTTTTTACCACTAAGCCATGATAAATTATTGTTAAAATTTTTTTTTGTTTTTTGGATGCTCAAAATGCAGAAAATACCATCTCACGGTTTCAAATCTCAAAAATTTTCTTGGGATTATCCCTCTAATAAGTAATGATAAATTACAGTTAATATTCTTTTTACTTTTTGTGCATTTTTCCATCTTTTATTTCAAATACAACTATAGTTAGCATAAATTTTAGAGCAAATTTGGATGCTCAGAATGCAGGAAATGGCATTTCCGTGGTTCAAATTTCAAAAATTTTCTGGGGAGTACACCTCCACACACCTGACCATTGCTATCCTCCTCTAATAAGTAATGATAAATGATGGTTAATTTTTTTTTACTTTTTGTGTGTTTTGTTCCTTTATTTATTTCAAATACAAGTATAGTTATGATAAATTTTGGAGCAAATTAGGATGCTCAGAATGCAGGAAATGACATTTCCGGGAGTCAAATTTCAAAAATTTTCGGGGGAGTAGACCCCCAGACCCCCCATTCATGCGTGGTATATTTGCCACACACGTGGCTTTCAACCATTGCTACCCCCCTCTAATATATTATCTCACAGAAAGGTCCCTTTTCAAAAAATGCCCCCCCCCCCACGGGAAAATACTTAAAAAAAGGCCTTGAGCTAGTCGGAACGGGCAACAACTTTCACTCGTTGCCCGTGTGGATACATTGCATCTAAAGTCACATGACCACAAATGAGACAATCACGTTTGGTGTTCACCCTTGCTATATAACAAACATGTCATATGGCAAACATGTAATAATAAAGCGCATTGATAAACATAATAAGCTTCAAAGACAATGACAATATATGTTTACAAACATCGTTTTCTGCTATAATCTCAATGGACAATGTAAAATGTTGAATAACGTAATTGTCTACTGGGCTTATATTCGGAGCACTTATATTCGGTGGGGGAAACTTACAGTATATTGTGAGGAAGAACTTCTATTCCAGAGGGGGGGGGGGCTTACATTTAGAATGCTGTGAGCGTTAGTACATGTGGCGGGCTTATACACGGCAACCTGGTACCCAGGGCTTGCCCGTCCGATTTTTTAATATGGCCGCCAAAGCGGGCGAGGCCCTCGTAAACACTGGTCACGTGTCGTCACTGGTCGCGGGTTTCTGGAAATAAACACAGGGGGGCGACGAAAAGATCACGAATAGAACTTGAATTACCGCGGATTATTTATATTCCTTTATTTTTTGTTGGAATCTTTCCTTTTAACATGTTACGTTTATATATACGTCGAATGTACATCAACCTTCTTTTATATCGCATCATATATTTTAATTTTGGAATAGGTAATAGGACCTCTACATGCGTCTTGGACCTGTTTGCTTGTAATCATTATTTATCTAATGGATTTCTTTTATATTCAACGGGGGCTTGATAGTAGACCATGCCGCAAAATTTTGTATAAAAGGTGCACGCGTATTATGCGTGCGTTGTTTTTTGTCTTATTATGTAAATCCATTGTTGAAATATCGTAATTGAAGTTAGCATGTACTGTATGTAAAGTTATTACTTGGTAATTGATAGGTGTAATTTGATGATGCACATGAATTTATCACAGGGTCGAATTTGACCATACTGCGATATTACAAATTTAGAATTGGTAACAAGACTTGTGATTTCGTGTTTTGTAATTTTTCCTGTATCTGGTATGAATAAATGAAGTATGTTAGCGGATAGTATATATCACATGGAGGATATAGTATATATAGTTGTGTTAATTGTGCTTTTTCATTTGTTTGACTATCCGCTAACATACTTCACAAGCACGGTCAACCGAAGACTCTGTGAGGTTTGCTATAGCCCCAATACACAGTCACGTCACTATTCAATGTTTCATTAAAAATCACAACATCTCTCCAATACCATCCATCTATCTCCCTGATATTATAATTTTTTTTTTAACCAATGGGATGGTTTGTCCAAAGCCATTTTACATGCCATTCGACCCATGTTCGCCTTTCTTTACAGTCATTTCTAATGATATTGACCCAATATCATACCACGTTGAAACGCGAAACTGGCTCGGACTGCTTCGAACTGCTTTGGACAATCAATCCTTATTATATATATTATTTAAAAGTATTAATCTATATAGTATATACTACGTATTGACTGCCATACTGTGCAGTCAAAAAAAAATTTTTGCTAGACCCTGGGCACCACGTTCTTTGTGTTTTGTAAAACATATGGAATTTTTAGTCTAGGGCACCTAATTAGGTTTACCCATTTGGCATAACTAAATGTTCTGCCCGATTCTATAAGCCGCAATTTTGGTAGATTGTACAACATCTACTTATTCTACCTATCAATAGTTAGATACATCACACAAACCTTAGGCTTCATTACATATTTCACGGCATGGTTTGCCTTCAAGACCCTGTGAGTATGTACATAATCTAACTGCATGAATATACTTAAATACTAAGGAATAAACCTACAATCCTCACACAGACTCAACTACATTTGATGGACAGATTACGGAAACAGTACACAGTATAAAGCAAGGATTAAGTTTACAATTTCTCAATGCATGGTCTACTTTCCAGACCCTGATAAGATAAATTTAGAAAACCATTTATTCATACCAGATGCAGGAAAAATTACAAAACACGAAATCACAAGTCTTGTTACCAATTCTAAATTTGTAATATCGCAGTATGGTCAAATTCGACCCTGTGATAAATTCATGTGCATCATCAAATTACACCTATCAATTACCAAGTAATAACTTTACATACAGTACAAGCTAACTTCAATTACGATATTTCTACAATGGATTTACATAATAAGACAAAAAAAAACGCACGCATAATACGCGTGCACCTTTTATACAAAATTTTGCGGCATGTTCTACTTTCAAGACCCCGTTGAATATAAAAGAAATCCATTAGATACATAATGCATGTTCTGAGTTTTTGTACGAATGTAATTATGTGTAATACCGTAAATATGTAACTAGCTATGTATTTTCAGGGGCGCCGGAGCCACGGGGCAGTGGGGGCAACTGCCCCGGTTGCCCAAACAGTGCGGGGGCAGGGCGGGGGCAACAGGTTGCCCTATTTTTAAGCAAAGTTTAAGCAATCTTTGCATAAATTTTAACCAGTTGTAGTAAAATTAATGCTAAATCAGGCAATATACATCCGTACTCAATTTAAACCAGCCAATGGCTGTTTGGACGATCATATCAAACTTAGTGCAATAAAAAGTCTACTCAAATTTCGCGTGTCATAATTTCCAACTTTTGCAATACAAATTTGCCGCCAAATTTGATGTTTTTTCGTATGCGCTTCTTTTCCTCTTACATTCGTGTTTAGGTAGCTCCAGTAATGGAAAGTATATATATGTTCTGGGGCATATTTTGAATGCACTTTCGTTTGAAAATAATTCTTATTTCGAAGGGCACTTTTTAAATATGCGCGAATTGTCAAGATCTATACAGAAGAAACGAGCCGCGCGCGCGGCTGTCGAAGAAAACTGGCTCTAGAACAGGCTGCGCAGGTCTATGCCTTAAGGTAGCGCCAGATTTTAAATTTTCGTAGAATTCTGCGTATTTTGATAGAAGGCAAAACATTGAAATGAATAGGCTGCAGCCGATGATATAGAAGGGGAATTTCTGACTCAGAGTCAATCTCTGCCTTCGTTTGTGCACTAATGTATCAGTCAAATCCAAGCGTGCCCATCCCCCCGGGCAAACCCCGGACTTTTGACAATTTTTGAAAATATGCAACAAATTCCCGGGGGCGGGAATAAAAAACACGTGAAAATGCCCGGCAGTAGGGCAAAAAATCAGTAGCAAATCCCCCATCCCGGGGACAGCTGGACTGTTTCGCTAAGAAGAGCAGATTATCCAATTACCTGAAAATATAAAAGAGAATACTTTCTTCGATCGGCCAAGTATATCGCCCAAGTATTTCGCCTGCGTTGCAGGCTACCAAGCATTGTGCGTCATACTCTAGCGCGTTTTCGTCATGCTCTAGCGCAATTATTTTTAAAGTTTGGCGTCGTTCGAATTTTAGCGTTTTATATTTGACAACTTGACTGGTTTTATACATCATGGTATTTTGGGCACGTGTAAAGTAATCCAAAGAATTTCAAATGCCCCTCTCCCGGGCAAAGGTTTGAGTTCAAATGCCCAAAACCTGGGACGTTCTTTATAGGAAAATGCCCCGGGGTAGCCCGGGGGGATGGGCACGCTTGGATTTGACTGATGCATAAATAAGCAAGTGAGTTTGTGGATAGCCCGCGTGCAGGCCCAAGGGAACTGATAGTGGGCCTGCAAGCAAGGCCCGGTATTTTGTAAAACGCCCCTTTTCATAACACGCCCCATTCGCGCGTACTCGTTTGTACAGTAGTCTTTATTAATTGAGGTTTTGGGAAATTCTGTTTATTTATGAGTATCTTTCTGATTTATATAACCGTGCAGTTTGATTTACAAATTGTCAACAGAGTACAAGCGACAAGAAGGTCAAACGTATGCGTCTTAGTTAGCCATTATTGTCAATAACATCCTTTTGGAGAGTGGCATACGAGATGTCACGCTTAGCAGACGCTTAGTTCAAGTATTCAAGACAACGATCATTTCTCTTCACGCTGCTTTTAAACGTGCTAAAGGTGGAAACCCAGTCAAATGGCTTTTAATTAAATACATGGCAGAACTCGTCATGCAGTGTAACTACATACTATAATGAACTTGAAACGGATAAGCTGGATTTGTTAATATTATTATCCTTTCACGCCGGGTCAGCTCTTCCCAAAAATCGGCCATCTGATATAAACTTTTTCAATATATTTCGGATGGACATGAAACTTGCTACATCAATATAACTTTCCATTCCGAACAATCGTATGTTTTTTATTTTTGAGATTTAACGGTTTTTGGCGGGAAAATGACGTCACGAAACCTCCAGTTAAAATTTATTTTCAATATCTTAATAGTTTTTAAGCAGAATGTGGAAGATCATGTCATGAAGAGTTCAAAACTGAAAAGAGATTTTAAATATCTTAATCTAATCACCAGATACAGGGAGTTTAGAATCGAATTTTCCACCATTTTGTTACTATTTTTAGATTTTTCACGGTTTTTATAGTGAAATAACTTTGGATTAGGTTTAGATATTTAAAATCCGTGTTCAGTTTTGAACTGTTCATGACATGTTCTTCCAAATTCTGCGACAAAACTATTAAGATATTGAAAGTAAATTTTAACTGGAGGTTTCGTGACGTCATTTTCCCGCCAAAAACCGTTAAATCTCAAAAATAAAAAACATACGATTGTTCGGAATGGAAAGTTATATTGATGTAGCAAGTTTCATGTTCATCCGAAATATATTGAAAAAGTTTATATCAGATGGCCGATTTTTGGGAAGAGCTGACCCGGCGTGTTTGCGGACTTTTTGGAGCATTTGGACGAAGGCCTAGGAATGTAGTCACTGTACTCTTCGGCAAAACGTATAAGTTCGCTTAGGTCGATTTTGCGCCATCTTGTTTACATATATTAAGTGTCATTTGCGCGTCATTCACTGTGCGCGGGGCACCGGACACAAGTTGACCCAAATGTTCGTCGTAGTATTACAAAAGTTTGAAATGACCTGATTTTAAATATTGTTATCATCATTGTCATCAACGAATAAAATTGTTCAAAATTAATGTCGAAGTTTGCAGACCCATAATAGTCACAAGTAATCGAGTATCCATACAGTAAAGTTTTAACAAATATTGCCGCCCAGAAAAAATGATGGCTGAGAAGCAATTGCCCTTTTGAAATGGCTGCCCCCGCCGCTTCATATTGCTTCCGGCGCCCCTGTGTATTTTGTTAATTTTATAACCGTTTATAGTATAGTATAGCATAGTATTTTCATGTATGGCAGGACTTAATTTGGGACTTTATTAGTCCTGTTGTCTGTGCCTTCAATTTCTTATTGTAAAACTAATAAAAAAAATAAAAAAATAATGATTACAAGCAAATAGGTCCAAGACGCATGTAGAGGTCCTATTACCTATTCCAAAATTAAAATATTTCGAAGGAAAATAATGGAGCCAACTTCGTATATATACTAATTTGTGATGATTTCCATCAAGTAAAAGGTACAGTATGAATTATAAAATGTTTAGAAGATTTTTATTGTTACAAATTATTTAGCAGATTCCCATTATTTGTTGCACTGACTAGCTCTATGAAATATATATTTCGAAGGCTATTTAATATATTTGACACAGTATATAGTTAGCTGAATTTGTAGTTTAAATATTGAGAACCACATAACCAGAATATGGCCTATAATACTATACTCAGACTCTCAGTAAAGTTCTACTCTCACATGATTATTATTTAAAATATTTATTTATCGCTGCTAGAAACGTGTTTACACTTACAGTATTATTAAACTACAGTTTATAGCAGTATTAACTTCTAATACTTTGTTTTTACATTTGCATTAATGACCTGAAATTATTTAAATGAGCCATTACTGTAATAACAGAGTGGCCAGGTTGACAAAGCTAAAATCTGATTAACCTAACCTGCTAGGATATTTCAATAGTCAAACATCACTTGCAGCAAATATTCAGCATTATTTAATGTGAGTGAGTTAATGAGTATTTTTAATATCCATGACAACTACAGCTGGTCAGGGATTTGTTAGGGAAAAGGTTTAGCACCTTATCGTAAAACCTGCCCCCGAATCTCAAAATTTCATTTTGTTCCCTTGCTCCTACATTTATACCTTTTGTGCCCTTGAGTTCTTTAAAAAAATTGCCTAACTCTGCAGTGTAACGTTTAACCTTGTTGCCATAGTTATTTTCTGAAGGCTTCAATAAATTTATATTCTAACACCTGACATGGATGGGGGCCATATGTATGAACAAGAAGGAATGATTTCTTCATTTATTGATCCCTTTCACCAAATTTTTAAATTAAATTTACTGAATGATTTTGAAGTTTTCTAGATTATTGAAAAGAACTTTATGGGTACAAGAAATGGAGCAAAAACAATTCAATTAAGCAAGATGCAAGTAACAATGAACAAGACCGGGTCACTGGCAACCTCGTTCCCAGGCTCTTCCCTCTTTTTGAGGAAAGTCCCTGGTCGGGGCTAGTCACGTGTCTCGTAGATTCTGCGTAATAAATTGAAATTGATCTCAGGGAGGGGTAGTAGAGGAGCTCTTTGTTGCGTTTGGAACATTGCAATTTTATGTGTTATAGTTTCGGGTGATAAAAATGGAATTTGCAACAAGAAATCGTGAAAGGAACTGTTCTAAATTCGTATTCGTCATGACGGTCGGGTCGTGATGCAGTGAGGACGTAGTATGGTCAGCTCCGCATAATATTGTATTCTACGCCTGCTGTAAGCCTTCTATTCGCTAGAAACTATTTTGGTTGTCTTTTCCAACGTCGAGCATCTTTAACCGTGAAGTTTCTTTCATAAATTAACGATACGAACCAATCTAAGCAACGTAGAACTACAGTTCGGAAAGATGGCCGCTGCGGCTAAGTTAAAGAAACAGATCGAAGACCTAATCGTCAGTGATTCCAGTGTTGTTAAAGCAATTGCAAATGCTGTCTCGTCGCTTATTGTTGAAACGATAAGAAATGACACAGAGATTATCAACACGATTGCTAGTAACATAACAAGTAATGATGAATTCTCGAAGGCCGTCATGAATAAGTTTATGGAGAAGGCGAAACCAATGAAGCAAGAAATTTATGAAAGTTTGTCCTTCGACAATAATGATCTGTCCCTTAAAGTAAAAGGTCTAGAAGAATCCTACAATCAACTGAAGCTATCTAATGAGACACTTCACCTTGGAATTGACAACCTTGAGCAATATGGACGGCGAAATTGTCTCCTTTTTCACGGTGTAAAAGAGCAAGAGGGTGCGGCTACTCGAAGCCAAGCTGAAAATACAGACGTTATTGTTGTGGGCATTATGAAAGAAAAACTCGGTTTAGAAATTAGTGAGGCAGACCTCGATAGATCTCACCGCCTTGGGAGGAAAGTGCCTAATGTTCAATCACGTCCAAGGCCACGTCCAATCATCGTAAAGTTTCTGTCACACAATATTCGATCTCAAGTATACCGCAACAAACGAAAATTAAAGGGTTTGGCTCTTGGTATATCCGAAAGCTTGACGAAGAAACGCGCAGAGCTTTACTCCACTGTTTCCAGACATCCAAATGTTAGTTCAGTTTGGACCAATGACGGTAGGATTATTGCCCTTCTCTCTGATAAAAGAAAAGTTGTATTAGAAAGCAACAGTGAACTTTCTAGGTTGTCCTAAATTCTTAATTAATTAATTGTGTAATTCGGAACTCATGATTTTTTCGTATAAGCCGTATATATTTTTATTTTATGTTTGGCTTATGCAGGTGTATAGATGACTTAGTATATTTTTTCTCTCATTTTTGATTTTTTATTTAAAATTATTATTATTACTTTATTATTGTGTGTTTACATATGAATAACTGTGTATGTTTTAAATGCAACAAGCTCATTAATGCTAATCACCACGCGACACAATGCAACCATTGTCTAGCATGGTTCGATATGAATTGTTCTGGCCTGAATTTTAAATCAGCGAAGACAGCCGTTAAAATGGACTGGTCTTGTGCACCGTGTCTCTCCTCTATTTTTCCATTCAACCACTTTGATAATGACGAAGAATTCTTGTTGGCTCTCCGCGAATCGAATATTGAATTTACGTTTAATATTGATCCCTTTAAAGACTTAATATTTAATCCAATCTCCGAAACTTTAACAAATATCAATAACTTGGACTCTGATGAGCACTTCTTTAACTCGTGTATTTCAAACAACAATAATTACCTTCTTGAGGATACCTTTGTTTCTGAACACTCTAACAAATTCGATCAATTCTCACTTATTCATTTCAATGCTCGTACACTGCAAAAAATCCACTTCTCAATTTGAGTCAAATTACTCATTTTGCGAGCAAAGTCACTCACACTTTGAGTAATTGGCATGTTTTACTCAGCGGTTGAGTAACTCTACTTTGAAACGTGAGTAAAATTGTCTTTATCGGCAGTAGGTGAGTCATTTGACTCGGCCGGAATGAGTAAATTTACTGAATTTGTGAGTAAAATTACTCATACAGCGAGTAAAATTGCAAATTCATTTTACTCTGACGCTTCCTGAGTAAACGTACTCAAAATTTTGAGTAAAACGTCGTCTTTACTCAAAGACTGAGCAAACCAAATTATCAGCACTCAGATATCGAGTAACATTACTCATGGATTGAGTAAGAATATACCAATTTACTCATCGTTTGAGTAAAGTGAATTAGCTTTACTCAAGCTTGAGTAAAAACATAGTAAATATTCGTTGTTAGTAATTCTACTCAGAAACGTGAGTAAAATTGTCTTGATGGGCAATAGGCGAGTCATTTGACTCGAGCGGAAGGAGTAAATGTACACCATTTGTGAGTAAAATTACTCATCCATTGAGTAAAATTGTAAATTCATTTTACTCTGGACGCTTCTTCAGTAAACCTACTCAAAAGTTTGAGTAAAACATCGTCTTTACTCAAAGACTGAGTAAACCAAATTATCATTACTCAGATGTCGAGTGACGTAAACTAACATTACTCATGGATTGAGTAAGAATATACCAATTTACTCATCG
>CACRXK020000873.1:0-32500 GCA_902702795.2 Paramuricea clavata
CGGTCATATTTTTCACAGGTCGGTCGGAAACCTGAAACCAACTATTATTTTTATTTGGCCTTAGTGGGTAGTGCTACAATGTGGGTAGTGCTACAAATCATAAAACTCATGTTTAACACAGTAAGTCGCATTGTGTCCTGATGCACCCTAGTACTTTATTATTTCACTCTGTCAAACGCCAGGGGAGAGTATTATTTCACTCTGTCATTAAGGGGAGAATGCTGGCCCTCAATGGATTAATCAGGCTATCTGCTCATGTGTCTATAGTTAAACGTTCTGGCCCTCAATGGGTTAAATAATATAAACTGCTTGATGCTGAACTTTTGGAGAGTGCTGGAAAGGTTGGCTGTGCACTCACACCCTACATGTCCTGTATAAAATACAAAGCTACACAGTAGATAGCTGCTATTACAAAAACCTGGCAAAACTAGCACTTAAAAATAAAAACCCCTAAATCAATAAACAATTTTAAAAACAAAACACAAACCGAAGCACCATGAAACCCAAGAAATGAGTTTAATAAAACAAGACAGGAAAGAGTTCGTCCAGGAAAACTTGCTTAAAACTACAATGTCAATGTAGAAATGAAAAAACTGCTGTAACTAGTAATACTCGCAGTTTTAATATTAGCATCAGGTTTTGAGATATCCATTTCATTAATATCCACGGGCATGGTAGAAAACCCGGGTAGCGGATAACCGGAAACCGGATAACCGGATAACCGGATAACCGGATAACCGGATAACCGGATAACCGGATAACCGGATAATCGGATAACCGGATAACCGGATAACCGGATAACCGGATAACCGGAATAGTATATAGAGATTTTTTCATGGGAAATACTTACGTGTGGTATTTACGCACGCGTTATAATCTGTTTTCGCAAATTAAACGAACGAGCGAGTGCAAAATTTGTTCTTCATAGACGATACAGAGTTTATTTATATTACACAGCGAAAAATATAAAGGTTTATATGTTTCATAAAGCGAGACAATCAGATAAACAAAGTCGTGTCGTACAAAAATACATCGGAAAATACAAATTTTTCAGTATTAATGAACAGGAAAGGAAATATCAATTTATTATTATTATTTACAAATATTTTAAAACGGTAGCTCTTCAGAACACCTATGATCCGTTTTTCAAGAGGCCGTTTAAACTAATATTTACAAAGTTTAATAAAAATTACATCTAAAATATAATATAATATAAATTATCACACAGTTAAAGTCTAAGAGAATATATACAAAATATTGTGTCCCATCGTCATTTCTTTTGAATCTCATTTGGCAAATTATTCCAGCATTTTGCCCCTGAGTAGCTAATACTTTTTTTGAGGAAATTAGTCTTAGGTTTATCCAGTTGAAAATTAATTCCGTTATTTCTAAGGTCATATTTTTCATTATTAGTAGGCCTTTCCCGATTGCGCTGAGCACTTTTTGAGCACTTTTTTTTGTCTGGAGCACCATTTTGCATGTTGAGCAACGTTGAGCACTTTTTTTTCGCACTTTGGGCAACATTTGAGCAATATTTCACATTTCGAGCGAATTTTGAGCAACAAAAAGTCAGCGATTATAGAATTCGATTCGTACCTCGATTAACTAAACATACAGTTCGAAGTAAGGTTTAAAAATTGACGGGTATTATACTATTATTTTATATATAATTTAGGTATAACTCCAAAAGAAAAGCCGTACAGCTGCATATGACATTACAGTTAAAAAATTAGAACGCTGACTTTTTCGAGTTTTTTTTTTTTTTTGTCGTAAACAACTCCATATACGGAAGTTTGTTCCATATATGGAGAAAGACGTGGAAACAGATTTTAAAAAATGCTGATTTTAAAAAATTTACGAAAATCTTAGAGGTAACTGTTCACAATTTTAGCACTTTTTGAGCACTATTTTGAGATTTTGAGCCGACTTTTTGAGCACTTTTTAGCCATTTTGCCAGCACTTTTTTAGGATTTTACCAGCGCATTAAAGTAAAATTCAAAATATTAAAGTAACAACAGTTGATTGGCTTCCTTGTTTTTACCGACTTAGCTACTCTTGAAGTGCAAAGGATAATTTTCAATTCCCGTTAGAAGTTGGTATTTTTAATAGCATCACTTTAATACAGACAGTTCTTTAATATTGATCCTTTCTCACACGAAATATTTTATAAAAAACCTGGTAAAAAAGCTTTTATAGCGCGTGATAATATAAACCTTTCACTCAATTAAAATGACAAAAATACAAACAAGTTAGAGTTATAGACCATGCATGTATTATAAAGTTGGTATATATAAATGATGTTTCAACGCATGCATGTGTGTCTATTCGTTCATGTTTAAACTGTAAATTAAACTGACACTCAGTGAGGGAATTTTAGTACGAGTAAAAATCCTACGACTCTATCCGCGTTTTCGCTCGAGTTTTCGCTTGCTCTGAGATTCAATATTGTTGGCCGTCTATAATATGGCATAGCATACCGAGCATACTAGCCTACATATAAGAAGGTCGCACACGACGACGCGGTACTAGGCTATATGTCCTGACTCCTATATATATCATTATGGAGGTACTGACACAGTATAGGCTATAGCACGAAAGATTGCATACACTACAAATTATTCTCTTTTAGGCGGATGCGCCAGTTTTATATTTATAAACAACAAGTTGATCTTCTGCTGACATGTTTGTATTGAATCAAAAGGTTTTTTATAAAATATTTCGTGTGAGAAAGGATCAATATTAAAGAACTGTCTGTATTAAAGTGATGCTATTAAAAATACCAACTTCTAACGAGAATTGAAAATTATCCTTTGCACTTCAAGAGTAGCTAAGTCGGTAAAAACAAGGAAGCCAATCAACTGTTGTTACTTTAATATTTTGAATTTTACTTTAATGCGCTGGTAAAATCCTAAAAAAGTGCTGGCAAAAATGGCTAAAAAGTGCTCAAAAAGTCGGCTCAAAATCTCAAAATAGTGCTCAAAAAGTGCTAAAATTGTGAACAGTTACCTCTAAGATTTTCGTAAATTTTTTAAAATCAGCATTTTTTAAAATCTGTTTCCACGTCTTTCTCCATATATGGAACAAACTTCCGTATATGGAGTTGTTTACGACAAAAAAAAAGAGAACTCGAAAAAGTCAGCGTTCTAATTTTTTAACTGTAATGTCATATGCAGCTGTACGGCTTTTCTTTTGGAGTTATACCTAAATTATATATAAAATAATAGTATAATACCCGTCAATTTTTAAACCTTACTCCGAACTGTATGTTTAGTTAATCGAGGTACGAATCGAATTCTATAATCGCTGACTTTTTGTTGCTCAAAATTCGCTCGAAATGTGAAATATTGCTCAAATGTTGCCCAAAGTGCGAAAAAGTGCTCAACGTTGCTCAACATGCAAAATGGTGCTCCAAACAAAAAAAAGTGCTCAAAAAGTGCTCAGCGCAATCGGGAAA
Source organism: Paramuricea clavata (assembly GCA_902702795.2). Taxonomy (NCBI): domain Eukaryota; kingdom Metazoa; phylum Cnidaria; class Anthozoa; order Malacalcyonacea; family Plexauridae; genus Paramuricea; species Paramuricea clavata. The sequence continues at coordinate 3,455 of CACRXK020000873.1, forward strand.
GGCCTACTAATAATGAAAAATATGACCTTAGAAATAACGGAATTAATTTTCAACTGGATAAACCTAAGACTAATTTCCTCAAAAAAAGTATTAGCTACTCAGGGGCAAAATGCTGGAATAATTTGCCAAATGAGATTCAAAAGAAATGACGATGGGACACAATATTTTGTATATATTCTCTTAGACTTTAACTGTGTGATAATTTATATTATATTATATTTTAGATGTAATTTTTATTAAACTTTGTAAATATTAGTTTAAACGGCCTCTTGAAAAACGGATCATAGGTGTTCTGAAGAGCTACCGTTTTAAAATATTTGTAAATAATAATAATAAATTGATATTTCCTTTCCTGTTCATTAATACTGAAAAATTTGTATTTTCCGATGTATTTTTGTACGACACGACTTTGTTTATCTGATTGTCTCGCTTTATGAAACATATAAACCTTTATATTTTTCGCTGTGTAATATAAATAAACTCTGTATCGTCTATGAAGAACAAATTTTGCACTCGCTCGTTCGTTTAATTTGCGAAAACAGATTATAACGCGTGCGTAAATACCACACGTAAGTATTTCCCATGAAAAATCTCTATATACTATCCGGTTATCCGGTTATCCGGTTATCCGGTTATCCGGTTATCCGGTTATCCGGTTATCCGGTTATCCGGTTATCCGGTTATCCGGTTATCCGGTTATCCGGTTATCCGCTACCCGGGTTTTCTACCATGCCCCTTAACATGCCTTACAGCCATATTCGGTTGTAAATCTGATTGGTCTATGAGACAAAAGATTTTTTAATCTGTCATTTGATTGGTTGGTGCTAATTAGATATTTATACTATTGTTGATGATATATTTTATAGTGAGCACAACTATAATTAGATTGTTGTTGTCGTTGTGTGAAATTTAAATTTCTCCTGCGACATTTTGATTGGATACTAAATATAAACTTTGCTGTGGGTGGAAAGCTATCACATTAATGTTTGTGTCAGGCTATATTTGTAAAATAGAGCCTGATCTCTGGTTAGTGGCGAGCTAGTCATGGCAACTGGTCATGCTATGCCTATGCTGATAAACATGCATCTATTTGAATGAAGCAAATCATTAAAAACTTGCATAGCATGACCTGTTGCTATGACTATTTTCACCACTGACAGCATTATAATTATACATACAAAAGCAAGAAGTTATAAGCATTGAAGGTATTCATGCAAAACCGCCCATGCCAAAAAATTAGAATTCCTGCCCCCTGAACGCCTTAGGGGCTGTTTACATAATGGAAGGTGGGATGTTTTTGTTGTATTGAAATAAGTCACTGGGCTAAACAAAAGTTTAAATGCTGGTTAACCGAACTCAAATGTTGTAGAGAAGATCTTGTGTTCAAGAAGATTTTTATTGGTGCTTGAAAAAACCTTTCGTTTACAAAATGTTTAGGAATGAACTTTCCCTGAGCCTCATGCTAATAGTATATTTTGTGTTCAATATAAAGACCACAGTAAGACTTTTTTTAAATGTGTTTATTACATTAACAAACGACGTTTCGGAGATTTACTCCATCTTCAGACTTCAGGTAGTTAATAGGATTAAAAAAGTCTTACTGTGGTCTATATATTGAACACAAAATATACTTTCGTTTTCAGTTAACTAAACCTATCTCTAGAAAATAATGAAGTTTTTGTTGAATCGTTCACCATGACTTCTTTCAATACATCGAATTCATCCGCCTCGTAGCTTGTCCTGGCAAAGCGGGACCATATAAACAGCCCCTTATTCAGCAAATTGTGCATGCTGCCTTTGATCCCTTGGGGGTGAGGCAGCACTTTCCTTGCGATAGTAACTTCTAGTATCAATGTATTTCCATTTCTTGTCCGACTGTGAGCTCGAAGTGACTTAATCCCAACCGGAAATACGTCTGAAAACCGTCAAAACAATGCGACGTTTGTATCATATGACCCTGGAAAGGCCAGAAATGGTTCGCAAGGTCAAATCAGTGCTTCCATTTTCAAGGAAATTTCCTTTTCTAAGGAAATTCTAGTGTCGAAAAGGAAAATCTAAGGAAGAGAAAAAATCTAAGGAAATCTAAGGAATTTTTCCGAACAACTTAAATATTCATCCAAGTGCATTAGTGCAGAAGAAAGTTTCACTATTTCTTGAATTTTGAGTGAATCATGATCAATTATGTTTAATTAAAAATCTGTTTTTAACTTTTTCCTCGTGTTTCCGAAAACGTCTGAAAGTTTTTGAGAGATGGGATTTGGTAACTTTTGGCGCCAAACGCTGTGAATAATTAATTATTTATATCATTGGAAGGTATATGTTGTAAACTCATAACCATAAATATTTAATTTTAAACAGTATAATAGCCTGTGGTTTCTTAGCAAGCCATCATCTTTGTTAATTGTGCTATTTTGTGCCTTTAAAATTTATTAAATCCTTTGTATTGCTACAAAAGCACTGCAAACCGCCTAATGAAATTTCAAGGAATTTTCAAGGAAATAACGTATACAATCTAAAGAATTTAGAGAAATTTTGATGACAAAAATGAGAAATTTTGATTTTGAAAATGGAAGCACTGGGTCAAATTGCACCTACACGCGTGAGTTTGACGTCATACCGGCCAACAGGAGCTTCTTATTGGCCAATTATTGCGCAATGTTCGCAAGTGCGAGTAAAACCCGATATCTTGAAAAATTCAAAATAAATATTTCTAGTCGGCGTATACATACGAAACTTTCTACACAAAAGCGCTTGGATACAAAGAGTATTTTACACATATAGCCGTTCAGAAAATGACGAAAAGTTCAAGAGATATTCAAGATTTTGTAGATATGAAATCTAGAATCTTTTGGCCAAGCGGTGAGTAAATATATGATTGTTTCGGTTTGTGTAATGCTCTGGGGCTTTAATGCTTTAATGCTTTAATGAAATACTCCTAAAACAGTATTATACTACACTAGGAGGAGTTATATATACTGAAAAACTAGATAATATTTATTTACAAGAAATTAGTCTTCATAATCACTGTATGACACATATATTAGGCGGTGATTATAGAATGATGTTGTTATATGTTATTAACAACAACAATGGCAAAAGCGACAAACGACAATAACAACAACGACAACAACTCTAAGACTACAAAACGAACATATAGTACAATACAAACGATTCAAAACGATACTAATTAGCTACATTAAGTGACTTAATTGAAGGCATGGCAAGTGTTTTGAAACTTGGGGTTGATTGGCAAAGATTGTTAAATGGGATGTGATTCCAGCTAACGATTGTTCTTGGATAAAATGAAAACTTATATACATTGACACACGACTGAATTTGGCGGTAAGGACAGATATTAGGCAGCCTGGATGCTCTAGTCAAAGGACACACGTCATCAGGAAGACTGATTCCAACAAGGCCTTGATAGATCTTGTAGAACATAGTGGCTTGGTGTAGCAGTCGCCGTTGTTGGAGATTGTCCCAACCCAGATGGTCGATCATTGGAGAGACGTGGCTAGCTTTGGAATAGTCATTGAAGACAAATCTAGCAGCTCTGCGTTGAACCATCTCGATCTTGTTGATGTTCCTCTTGGTGTAAGGGTTCCAGACTGTAGAAGCATAAAGGGCCGGTAAAGCATAAGGGGCCGGTTGTATAAAAACGTAGTTAGCGCTAACTGTAGTTAGCGTTAATCACTGTAGTTAAATCCTTAAGGTACGTTTACATGCTGCGATTTGTCGGGCCGATTTTGCTCGCTGTATGTAAACAACCTGTCGTGAGTACTCGCGTCAGCACATTGCGATTCACAAAATCGGGAGAAAAATCTGTAACAAAACCACAGATTTTCTCACGATTCAACGATTTTTCTTCCGTTGTAAAGTTGTTGAAAACTTTTCGCACGCAGAAAACTATAATATGAACAGACGAGAGAGCGGACAGCTTCAATTGAACGTTTAAATCGCTAAATGTCGAAGAAGGGACATCGATTTTTTTTCAAAATCGGCCCGACAAATCGCAGCGTGTAAACGTAGCTTTAACTGTAATTAGTTAACTACATGACTTAACTAATCAGTAATCACGTAGTTAACTGTGCGTGGGACTTGCGTGGGGCGTTTAAACACAAAATTACATAAAGTAAGCAGCGAGTAACGACCGCTGACAGACATTTTCAACATGATTGTGGACTCGTATTTTGCAAATGGGCGGTAATTTTATTCAAAACACTAGAAAACAGTAAAAAATAAACAAGAAAACAAGGAAAAACCGCCACAAAAATCATAAAACAATGCAGTTTTTCCTTGAGATGTCTACGTTAAACCAAGGTATAGCTGTTTGGCAATTATATATCAGTGTTTCTTGGTGTAATGGACCATACTTCGTCTTGGAGAAATCGTCCTGTGCAAAAATATGTTCTGTTTTCGTAAAAACACCAAAGTGATAGCGTTTGAAGAGTTTATATTGTCAGGAAACATTCACAGGGAAGATAGCCATTGAAAATCTCAGGTAAGCGTTGCTTTTCATTATTGTTTAACTGAAAAATGTTGTTCACTCCTATACAAACGCCATTTTTAACTACGTTTTGGACAGTTAACTATACCCTAAAGCATAGTTAACTTTAACTACTTTTTAACTGCAGTTAATTTAAGGCTAACTACACTTTTATACAACCGGCTTAACTACGTGATTATAGTTAACTATTTTTTAAGGTTTTTTAACTACTTTTTAACTGCAGTTAGCGCTAACTACGTTTTTATACAACCGGCTTAACTACTTGATTATAGTTAACTATTTTTTAAGGCTTTTTAACTACTTTTTAACTGCAGTTAGCGCTAACTACGTTTTTATACAACCGGCTTAACTACGTGATTTAGTTAACTATTTTTTAAGGATTTTTAACTACTTTTTAACTGCAGTTAAGGCTAACTACGTTTTTATACAACCGGCTTTAAAACTACTTGATTATAGTTAACTATTTTTTAAGGCTTTTTAACTACTTTTTAACTGCAGTTAGCGCTAACTACGTTTTTATACAACCGGCTTAACTACTTGATTATAGTTAACTATTTTTTAAGGTTTTTTAACTACTTTTTAACTGCAGTTAAGGCTAACTATATACGTTTTTATACAACCGGCTTAACTACTTGATTATAGTTAACTATTTTTTAAGGTTTTTTAACTACTTTTTAACTGCAGTTAGCGCTAACTACGTTTTTATACAACCGGCCCCAGGTGGGTTCAAGATTGAACGCACCTCCTCATAGCCAATAGGAAAGCCGCTAATACGCTAGGTATGAGATAAGCAAGTTAACCCTGCACCTAGCGAGGAGGGTTAAACTTAACCCTAGGTTAAGATTCTTATTCGTCCCGTACGTGCCTTTGAAATGATTTTATACCTATACATGCAAGTTGGCTTTGAATTTATATACGAGCATTAAAGTGAAAGATACGGCAACTTTCTGTCCATTTTGGGGTGCTATGGTCTAAGCATGGACATCATAATTTATTGTGTTACTGTGGAAAAGTACCTCAGGCTTAATTTACAAAACGCCAAAAGAAACAGCTACGTCCTCGGCTACGTCTGCCGTCTGCCGGTTTTCAAAATATAGTTTGGTACACAAATGCCGTAATCAAGATTGTGTACACTGTACAGTAAAAGGATTCACCTCACAAGATCTTTGTCGATTGCCGCCACCAAAACTGTAGACTGTATTTTTATTAAAGCCGAGCATTCAACACAAGTTTCTTCGAAAAATAACTCTATAGAAAAAACACTTGTATTGCCAAACATTTCGCCATACCACCACCTGTTTCACAAAGTTTCCATTTGCCATTTGTTGAACAGTCACAAGTTCTTGCACATCTTTTGCAGCGCAGTGTATTACCTACTAGTAAAAACACTGTTTTTGAAAGCTGTAAAACAACTTCGCTGCTTCTTTTTCTGTTTTCGTGTTCTGTTTTACTTTTATAGGATAAACACGCATGCGTTGAAAAATGCTTTTCAACTCCAAAAGTTCATTTGATTGGCTGGGATTTTGTTCTCAAATTTATTCAAGCACTGCCTAAAATTCCAGAATTGATTTATTTAAATATCTTTGCCACTTTAATCACGTATATTTTTTCCTTGAAACTTTCAAAATGCTTAATCCATGTCTGAAATGTTCAATCTCAGTTGCCTACTACTTGTTAAACAATATTTCTCCCATCTATCCCATTTTATCCCTAGTTTTGACACTTACTCTCCAGCCAATCAAAAACGATCTTATAATAATTTTATTACATTTATTTTTAAAACAAATTTAACCTTGGGTTAAATGTCTTAACCTTGGGTTAACTAACCGCACCTCTAACCCAGCTTTGAACTGCGCAGTTTTAACTCAGGGTTATTAACTAACCCTGGGTTAAGGATTTTAACCATAGAAATAATAGACAGGTCTAATATTTCTATGATTTTAACCCAGGGTTTGCGCTAAGCCTGGGTTAAAGTTAACCAGCTTTTGAACAACCGGCCCCGGATAGTTAAACGCGGTAGTGAAACGGGCTTCGTACAACGCAATTTTATCGGCTGTTTAAGTATCCGCCGGATAACGGCTACGCACCGTTTATAAGTTAAACGCCTTTGATACAACCGGCCCCAGATCACCCGAACAAAGGTCATGTTCACCCAATCTTTGTTGGGTTCTGAACTTAAAATGATATGGCCATATCTTGTAAATATATTGCTGAAGATGAATCAAAATAGATTCGAGATATGCAGTTTTTAAAATAGATGTGTTGTTAAAAAGCATACTTTTTTCGAAATAACATTAGTTTTATATAAGCGTAGGGTCAGGAAGATTTTGGAAACAAAGAGAGAATCTAGGAATTAATACCTGATCCTTATCCTACACGATATTCTGCAGCATTTCTTGACTGGACTAAGGAAGGACTGCAAGGACTGGATAGAAGGACAAAAAAACTACTAAGAACGAACAAAGGATTACGTGCATTCAAAGTTAAACGTTCACAGATTGTATATATTTAGGAACGAAGAATTATGGAAATATGTTGATAACATTGAGGAAAGACTACTCAACGCTGCAAGACAAACTCTTGAAAATGTTGGAGGGACCGAATCAGAGAACGAATATAATATCGGAATCCGGAGAAAGAATGAACGAAAGCAGACTTGGAAAGAGAAGATTCTACATGGGCAATTCATGAGACAGACGGAACAGGAAGGGTAGGAAGGAAAGATAGCAGTGGTTGAGTGGCACAGGAACTAGGAGAAAGACAGAGTCGCTAACTATGGCAGCACAGGAGCAGGCAATAAGAACGATTAATGTGATTATAAACACGAATCGATAAAACACAGGACGAAAGCAGGTGCGGAATGTGCGACCAGATAGTTAATTCTGACAGCTCGGTAGGGTAGGTAATATGCTAAAAACAAATAACGATTCAAATATTCCAACAAAGAAAATAAAATCACTATATGTATTATACCAATTAACACAACTGATAGATGAAGCTACTCGAGTAACTAGTCCAAAAACCACCAGTCTTATTGATCATATTGTTACTAATATGCCAGAGAAAATATCTGATTCTGGTGTCATTCACACAGGTATTAATTAGTTATCATAGCTTAGTATTTGCAATCATGAAAATTTCTATTGTTACAAAACAAGAAAATACTCTTGAAAATAGAAACATGAAAAATTTTGATGAAGGAAAATTTATTGAAGAACTGCTAAAACAACACTGGGAATATGTGTATTTCTTTGCTGATGATCCAAATGCCATGTGGGAAATTTGGAAAAATATATTTCTTGAAGTCCTAGACAAACATGCACCACTTCAGCAAAAGAAGATAAGATCGAAAAAAGTCCCTTGGATTACAAATGATATAAAGAAACTTATGAACACAAGGGACAAGTTTAAACGAAAAGCCATTTTGACAAACCATGAGAATGATTAGTTAAACTTTAAAACAGCTAGAAATAAAGTAAATATAGAACTAAGAAGTGCCAAAAAAAACAAATTATTCCTCGAAAATAGCTGGTCAAAAAATTAATCCCAAGAAAGCTTGGAAAAGTATAAACAACTTGTTAGGTAGGCAAAACAAATCAACAGTGGTAAATGAACTAAATGTAGGTGAACAAAATTTGACAAGTCCTGAAGATAGGGCTTTAATGAATATTTTTCAAATATTGGCCCAGATCTAGCTAGCGAAATAGACTATTCAAATTCCAATTTTGAAACGTATGTCAAAAATGCTCAATCAGAATTTTCTGCTGTCCAACCTGTTACTGTCAGTCATGTCTCTCATCTTTTGCATGGACTTTCCAACAATAAAGCCACTGGCATCGATAAAATCTCTTCCAAAATTATTAAATTAGCTGCACCTGTCATCTCAGATTCACTGACACTTATTTTCAATCAGGCTATTACTTTATCTTCTTTTCCTAATGAATGGAAGGTAGCTGTAATGTATGCAGATGATGCAAAGCATCTTGGGAGTAAATATATATTGTCTTGATTACACAACATGGCGTGTGTCCCATAAACATAACATGGTATCAGGAGAAGTCCACTAAATAGAGCTTGAAAAGATAGCCATCCGATAAAAAACATAGAAATACAAGGAATAAAAGTCCGACAACAAGTGTAAACCGAAATGGAAGGGTTTCCAGCCTCAAATATGCCAAAAATGAACTGGTCGAGCTGTGACTTGCCAGCAGCATGGAAATCGTTTCAACAACATTGTGAATTTGCTTTTGGTGGGCCACTAAAAGGCAAATCTGAAGAACAAAGATGCAATTATTTATTTATTTATTTATTTATTCATTTATTTATTCATTTTGTCACACACATTAAAGATATACATTTACGTAGAGATAACAATAACAATAACTAGAGAATGCTGCGACAGGAGAAGAAAACAGAAACTAAATTCCAATTGATATTCGACCCCTTAACAATTAATGGATAACGAGACGTACTAGGACAATTATGCACGAACATATCACAGATTACATGGAACTTAACATATAGGATACTGTACAACGAATTATAGAACAAGATTAACTATGGTGGTATGTAGGTAAACAGTTTGGCTTTGTAATAAGATTGTAGATGGTGCTTGAAGATCTGTAGGGAATGGGCGGCTTTGATGTTCGGTGGTAGATTGTTCCAGAGAATGACAGTGCGTGGGAAATAGGATTGTCGGAAGAATTCTTGATTATTGGAGACGATTATGTTATAGTTGTTAGGGTCGAAGTTGCGTGTGGCATAGGGGTTAGTTGCAGGTGTAAGGTATTGGTTAAAGGTGACATTAATAAGGTTGTATTTGATTTTGTATAATAGTGTTAGGTCATAAAGTTCACGCCTGTGTTCAAGTGGGAGAAAGTTTAGGGATATTAGTCTGTCTCTGTAGGTAACATCACGAGAAGGGTAGTTCAGAATGAATTTCGTTGCTCTGCGTTGAACGTTCTCTATTAATTTACGTTGTTTAGCCGAGTAAGGTGACCACACACACGACGCGTATTATCTGATGATATGGGCTGGAGAGAAAGGCCGAGATGTATATAATACCTGGAATTTAACAGGCGAAGAATCGAAAAAGCTCACTACTTACTACGAAAGATTCGAAGCGTATGTAAAGCCCAAATCAAATAATATTTTTGCTAGTTACAAGTTTCATAATATAGTACAGCAAGAAAAGGAGCCATTCGAACAGTTCTTGACTAAACTCAAGATCGAAGTTAAAGATTGTGGATACAAAGACCCAGACGAAATGATTCGAGATCGAGTAGTAATCGGTTGTTATTCGCAAAAAGTACGGGAGAAATTAATACAAGAAGGATCTGAACTAACCTTAGAAAAGGCAGTTGATATCGCTCGAACACGAGAAATGTCAAACACCCAGCTTCAAAGTATGGCACCTGAAGATAACAATGTACACAGCCTCAGAGACGAACGAGAGAGAAAATTTCAATATAAAGATGACAAACGACGAAAAGGCCCAAACACCAGAGACGGTTATACTTATAAACAACACTGCAGCAAGTGTGGTATAAAACATGACCAAAATAAATGTCCAGCAGAAGGAAAGACATGTGCAAAATGCAAAAAGCTTAACCATTTTGCAAGAATGTGCAAATCGAAGTTCAAAGTCAAGGAAAGAAAAAGGCAAGTACATGGAGTTGAAGAAGAGGAGTCTGAAGACAGTGACAGTAAACTATATGTTGGTTCTGTGGGAACTACAGATGCCATAAACAAGAATGAATGGTGTGAAGATGTAAAAATTGCGGAAAAAACTGTAAATATTCAGCTCGATACAGGTGCAAGGTGTAATGTAATTTCCATCAAAGATCTTCAATGTCTTGGAAATCAACACAAATATAAAGAAACCAGAAGCACAGCTCAAGTCATACTCTGGTCATGTCATCACCACAAAAGGAGTAACTATTTTACCATGTGAGTACAAAAGAAAAACATACCAAGTAAAGTTCCATGTTGTTGATATTCCAGCACCACCAGTCCAGGTGATCTTGATACGCGGAAAAGTACTGGCACTAGTTATCAAATAGAAATCCATTTTATGGTTAAAACAACTGAATATCTCCTGTAATATACTTTATTTCGATTACATATTTTTGTCAGAGCTATAGTTCTCATAACCCTTAAACATAATTACAAAATTTCAACTAGTTTCATAAAGAATAATGAAAGATATAATTGACTGAATACATCAAAATGGATTTCTATTCGGACAACCCTTTCTGAGCGCTAATTGGCTAAAATACGAACACGAGATCACCTGGAGTATTCATTCAGTGCAAACACATGCAAAGAAATGGGTCTAGTAGAAAGAGTACATACAGTGGAGACCTCGAAGTCACAAGATCATCACAATGCAGATCCCTTCTCGCCACAAAAATTCAACCCAACCCAACAACATGAACTGTTGAAAGGATACGATGAGTTGTTTATTGGTCTTGGATGTTTGCCTGGTGAACATACCATTGAAATTGATCGTTCATATACCCCTGTTGTCCACCCACCAAGGAGAGTCCTGTTAGCCCTGAAAGAGCAGATCAAAGAAGAATTACAGAGGATGGAAGATGCTGGTGTTATCGTCAAGCAAACAGAAACCACAGATTGGGTCAACAGCATGGTTACAGTAATAAAACCCGAGAAAATCCGAGTGTGTATTGATCCAAGAGATCTTAATCGAGCAATAAAAAGAGAACATTATCCAATGAAAACGATTGAAGAAGTTGTAGCTGGAATGCCAGAAGCAAAAGTGTTCTCCGTGTTAGACGCCATCTCAGGATATTGGCAAATGAAATTGAATGAAGAGAGTTGCAAACTATGCACTTTCAACACACCGTTTGGGAGATACCGCTTCACACGACTACCATTCGGAATTAAATCGGCCCCAGATGTTTTCCAAAAGAAAATGTCACAGGTGTTGGAAGACATTGATGGTGCTGAAGCAATAGTAGATGACATCCTGGTGTGGGGAAAAGATATCCAGGAATATGATGCAAGGTTGAAGAAAGTCCTCGACCGAGTCCAAGAAGTCAACCTAAAGCTAAACCAGAAGAAGTGCCAATATCCCCTGATGAAACACTCAAACTCGTTGTTTACATATAACATCCAACACGAAAGAGTTAAAAACATTTCTTGGGTTTATCCAATATCTCGCAAAGTTTTTACCCAATATGGCCGAAGTCAGTGCACCACTTCGAAAGTTGTTGGAAAAGAACACAGCATGGCATTGGGAAAAGCAACAAGAAGATAGCTTTCAACAACTCAAGAGAATGGCACCCAGTGCCCCAGTGCTAAGTTATTATGATCCCAAGAAGCCTGTTACCTTATCTGTAGATGCCAGTGCTGTATCAAGAAGAAAAAGCAGTGCTGTATCAAGACGAAAAACCAGTTGCATATGCCTCCAGAGCGTTAACACCAACACAGCAAAAATATGCACAAATCGAGAAAGAGACTTTGGCTATTGTATTTGGTACAACCAAGTTTCACCAGTTCCTGTTTGGAAAAGAAATACTTGTCACATCAGACCACAAACCTGGTAATCTGTGGGAAAGGAAAACTCTGATCACAAACCAGGGAAGATGGCGCTCTTTAGCTGTGCAAGGCAACCCATCAGGTCATACGATCAATAATATACAAGAAACCGAAGGTGTTAGTCGTGCTGATGACTGGATGGCTTATGCGTTATGAAGTCGCAAACGATACCAGGCCGGAAGTGGTGAAACCTGTCAGTAAAGGCCTTACTCGTACATAATCCACTATACTAACTATGGATTTTCCGGAGAATGTAATAACGGTGGTAGTAACAACTAACCAATACTGACCTCATAATGCATGAAACATATAAATTCATCAGACGTAAACAGCATAAGTGGTACAAGTGCTGAACGTACCTGTCCAGTGGGAGAGCAGCGCAGACCCGACCGTAATCATGATACTACCGGAGTCGTTCCAAGAAAATGGCAGTAATGGAGTGTTATTGCTGGAGTGACCCAAACAAGGAAGAGGATGTTGCAATTATGGAATGGAAAAGACCGGTTCAGAAGAGCGACTTGTGGACCAGGCAAACCATGCAGATTCGGAAGAGAAAATGGTCAAGTGACATAAGTCGTGTTTACACTACAAGCCTTGGCCTAGTCTTGGCCTGGCCTGTAAATGTGGCGCGTTTACATCATTACACTTTTTGAGACTGGCTCACTTTGGCCTGGAATTTTGCTATTAATTTTGTGTATTTTTATTGTGTTGTGACGTTGTCCGCTGGTTGCCGCTATTCTCTCAAGATTTACATAAACTTCAGCTTTGATTTTCTCGGCTTAGACAATGTTTATTTTTAAAATTACTTCGCCAATGAACTCATAAGATGGGTCATTTTTTAAGTACGATAAAACATTCGCATCCCTATCCGATCTGTATCTGATATACAAACTCTCGCCTTCGGCTCGAGATACAGATCGGCTGCACATGTTTTATCTAGTACAAAACGCTCGGCTACGCCTCGCGTTTCATATCTGATAAAACACTCCTACTCGTGTTTTAAATAGTACTTATTACCGATATCTTACTGGCTTGAAATACAGGATCTCCTCTTTTTTTTCAAATGCAAACAAGGCCTGTACGATCTAGATATCTCCTTTTTTTGTCACCTTTTCTTCTAATCGTTCGTCTCGCACCCGTTAAGGCAACGACAACTTACTTCACGTCAATCCGTAAAAGACTTCTCTTTTCAGAAACTCTTATTTCGACCAAATTGTGTCTTTCTAGACTTTCTATGGAACAACCTCTCTCCGATCATTCGTAATAGTTCGTCTGTTTGCTCCTTTTAGCACCAACTCTGCATTCACTTCTCTTCTCAATTACATTTTTCTTTTGATGTAAAGAGAATGTACACTTGGAAAACCTAAATGCCGTTCTTTCAGCTTAAGCTGTGGCTCATAATCTGTCCTATATAATTATGTAAATGTGCTGTGTAGTTCTTGTCTTTAGTTTATCACTGTTTATGTCTATGTGAAGACCAACCTGACAAAAAAACCCAGCGGGGCTCATGTCCTGTTGACTGTCCTCAATCATATTTAAATTAAGTGTTGCTCAGTTTTTCAAAACCTTTATTTGTAATAGTTTTATTGTATTTTTGTATGGTTATAAAGTTAATAAATAAATACAATAGACATGTAAGTTTTATTTCAGGCAAATTGTTTCTGTATTTATGAAAATTAAGGTTTGGTTGCTGTTACTGAAAAATTGACTGCATGGAGGCCCTCGACACCAACAATTACATAACTAATCAGCAAAAGTGCAAGAAAATAAGCCAACCGAAAGTGGAAATCCCTTCAACCCATACCATATCCAGCCCCGTTTAGCAACATGGCGTGTTCAACTGCTCAACCCCGTTATCTGGCGCAGACTTTATACAGACGCACTCTTCGTGAAAACACCAACAAAGAGAAAACGATTTACATGTGCCTATTTACTATACACGAGCCGTACATTTGGAAGTCATTGAAGACCTCAGCGAAGTAAGATGCTTCAGCAAAAATCTTTAGCCAAAATTTACCAAAGAAGCCAAAACAACCCTTTGTAGAAAAGTCAAAAGTCAAGTCAAAATTTCCGCGAACACAGTGTTATTCTGAATCGTGACTGGTTACAGTTAATCTTAATCAACTGTGCAATTGACTAGATTTCATAAAATTCATAAAATTCAGTAGTAATAGAAGCATAGACGCGCGGGACGGAAAAAAATGCCCAACTTACCAAATTTCCCGGAATTCGTGTAAACTTCCCGAGGGGAATAACATTTTTGGAAACTTACATATTTCTTGCATTTGACTATTATCTTACATATTTCTTTATATTCATATTTCTTCTTTTTTTTATTTCATCTTTTTACCCAACTCAGGTTGCCACAAGAATTTTTCCGAGGGCTGCAGCCCCACCTCCCTGCCCCCCGTCTCGTACGCTTATGTTCAAAAGAAAGGAAAGAATGAAGTTGGAGATATATGTGTGTACAATGGCAAACAATGCTCACAGTAAAAACCAAACTAAATGGACAATGAATATAGTTTATCACTTTACTTCACTTATAGTGTTCATTTATTGAAAAAGCGTACAAAATAACGTACGAAAATAACGTAAGAGTACAAGAAATATTTACAGGTGCGATTTCTATATATTGTATGGTGCGTGGACTATAAGTTAAATTTATATTCTTGAAATATAGAAATGTATTCAGAGGCAGAAGATTAACAATTTTACAATACGCTTGGCAGCTGATTTCATTCAAATTACGACCCAGTGTTATCTATGAGCATCGAACTGAATACTAAGATTGCATTTGTAATTTATTCTTCTTCAAAGACATTTGAAATTCGGCTACAGTAAATTCCCGCGTAAAGTTTTCCAGCCCGGGGTGAATTGGTTCTTATGATCAGAATATCAAGGCTAAATTGATTCTGATAAAGATTGGTGCTGAAACTAATCTTCTAGCTTCTTATATGTATGGGTTAATGGAATGTTGAAGAAACATTTTCCCAAGTTGTTTTACTAATAAAAAATGAAGAGCAGCCGCAAACAGAATTTTATCTACACAATCAACATCTCTGAATACATTGCCATGCGTTCGAAGTGCAATTTCTCACTACATATCATACTCGCACTTCCTGTATGACGTCATCAGTCAAAAGGTGGTTTAGTACGTCATAAATTGTCACAAAATTCGGTCGCGACGATGGTGCGACGGTCCAGCAATTGTTCATCAAATTTCTGACGCTCTGTGGCCAATACGCTGGGCATTGTAAGAGTTCGAGGGCTCGGATCTTGTCCGTCACTTCCGCATTACTGTATTGCTGGTACGGTTCGACGCCGTGAGAGAATATCTCCCATAATAACACTCCGAATGACCACACATCATTCTCACTGGTCAACAGAAACGACTCCAGTGCTTCAGGCGACATCCACCGTATGGGAAATAATGTATTCTCTTGATGCAGCCAATCATAATCTGAGGGATATTTCTGACTGCCTATCCCCAGCAAGGAAATCTTCACAGTCAAGTCGCCACCTTCATCTGCAATTAAACAGTTCCTCGCAGCAAGATCACCGTGCACGTAATTAAATTCTGATAAATATTTCATTCCGTTTGCAATTTGACTTGCAATGTTGAGAAGAATGTCCGTTGATGGATTTTTCCCATTGTTCTGAGCTTGTTTCAGAAACTGATTGAGATTAACTTCACTGAGATATTCAAACACAACAAATTCTGTTCCCTCTCCAGGAGATATTCCGAGCAGACCCAGTATATTCATATGTTGTAGTGGACACAGTAAACTTGTCTCTCTACGAAATATATCTTTCTGTATGGCACTTGAATCTTCGAACAAAGTTTTTATAACTATATCCATGTCGGGTTTATCTTGATCATTAATGAGTACTCCCCTGAACACTCGGAAGAAATTGCCTTCACTTATGACACTGACGTATTTCACTCGACCACGAGTTAGTTTCTGAAAATAAGATTGAACAATGAGTTAAAAAATAAAGTCCTTAACTGGGGTGGAAGAAGGAACACGTTGATATTTCGAGCAAAGTCTTCGTCTGGAAATTAGTTCCAGAATGCCTTTGCTTGAAACAACGAAAATACTTCGCTAGAAACGACAACGGTTTGATTGAGTTTTTTCCTGGTTAATTTTAAGCATCTCCAGAGTAGACCAGGGACAGTTTCGAATAATGCAAATAGTCCCTACACCAGAATCGTAGGGCCGCACGATCGATTCTTATATGTAGTTGCATTTTTTGCAACTATTCCTTAGGTCTACAGGGTGTATCAAAAAAAGCGCAATCCTCGACTGAAATGTAAATTGCTAAACAAATAATAGACGAAAACGTTAAAGTTTACATTCATTTTAAAGCGCAGCCATTCAGCTTTCTAACAGTGGGTTGTTTCTTAAATTTGACTCATTGGTTCGCGGGTAATAATACTTTACGTTATTGCGATTGGAGATTAAAAAAATTGAGATGGAATAACAAATTGTTCTCATGAAAATAACTGATTTTTTCATTAAAACAAAAAATGTTGCATTTTATTAAATGGATTGTAACAATAAGTATAATTACGGCTTTTCTTCCACTATTTTTAAGTCAGCTTGAAACTTCAAATGCGATATAATTTTGGCTTGGACCATGTAAGCTGACTGACATCAACTTCGATGACATTCTGGCTCAGACACCAGAATGTTTTGACGATTTTTAGCATTCGTTTAGGATTTTCAAACAACCTGGTCTCTTTGAAAATACTTTTAATTTGTTCTTACGTGGTTTTCCAGATGTAGTGACGACAACATTAAAGTTTATTAAAGAAGAAAATTCTAACATTTAAACCGACTAAACAATAACATAGTAAACTTGCATAATTAAACAGCAACTAAAAATTATAGGTTTTACTAAATCTTTTCCTGTGCAATTATTACTAGCATTGGAGACAAGGATAATAGTTTGTTTGAACGAGAAAAGAACAGGCTTTGAAGTAAGCCTAAAAGCGTTTAACTAGAAATAGTATTTCGAAAGTTATTAAGCACAAAAGATGAATTGCGTTTATTTTGATACACCCTGTATATGTTCGAATATCCCTCTATACAAAAAACCATCTACTATGAGTTGTATCAATCGAGATGCCTCAAATCTCGACAGTTTATTTTAGAATACTACTTACGGTACACACGAGACGTTTTTGCTCTTGGAAAACATTAAACAGTTGTGATCTTACCTCGTTCAAGACAAAGGATTGAACTGAAGTATTTTCTCTGACATCAGTGAGCTGAGTGGAACTGCATTTAGCAAACGGTGCAGTTGAATTCGGTGGAGAGTTATCAACATTTTCCTTCGAGTTTTGGACTTTCCAATACACAATAACGGTTATACAACCCAGTAATATCACAGCAACAATTGCAATAACCACGTAGATTGTTCTTCCTAACGATGTGCCTTCAACGCCTGACTTGGGTAATGCTGGAGTAAAAATAGAAGAAATTGTTTTTAACAAACTATTAAAATACTACTGTAGTCTGCTAACCTAATAATAAGATGCTACTTGTTTGTCTGGTTAGTCAATCTATCACGTTAGATGACATCAACGCCCTGCTCATAGTTGCATCAGTTGATGCATAGTTGAACAGGACGAGAACAAGTTCTAATTAGAGAGGACAAGCGACTTTTTTCACGAACGCCAAGGAAGTAAACCCAGACGTTGCAGATGGCAACAGCGGTTCTTATCACCGAACTGAAGCTGCATTATATAATAACTACAGTGAAACACGAAATTTGATTCGTTAATTGTTGAAACTCGAGCAACGCTATCCTGCACGGAAAACATTTTGGTATTCCTTAATTAATTGCCATCCTTGATGCAAGATCTGCTGACGCCATTATGAACATCTAAATTGTGTACGCGTGTCCGTGTTGTCAAAAACGTCGCTTACTTAAGCCATGGGCAAACTAGGAAACATTGTTGCGGAAACATTGCTTCCTGCCAATGTTTCGCCATGTTTTCCCAGAGTGGAAAAACACTAGGAAACAATGTTTACGCAAACAAAAATCGCATTTGGGAAACATGAAATGTTTCTGAATTTGATAGGAAACATTTCTGCTTCTCGGGAAGTAAATTTTGTTTCTGCAACAATGTTTCTACGGGTGGGCAAACACAGAAACACTTGAGGAAACATGGTGAATCACAATGTCTCCGCAACAATGTTTCCTAGTTTGCCCAAGGCTTTAAGCTCTCTATTTGTAGGTTTACATGGTGATTAACGGTACTGTATTAAGTTCCTTCAAGTTTTGCATCCGAACCGTATGCTCGGATATCAGATAAATACAAATATCATTTGCACTGATGACGGACTTTCGGATAAATATTTTCCAAATAAATATTGTGGTGTTTTCAAAAATAAATCAGTGGAGGCTTTGAGATTAGAAGTTACCTGAACACTGTATCTTACCCTCTACACGATTTTTGGCGCCAATACAATGGGCAAATTGAATTCTCTTTACCTTTAGTGAGAAATTCACATTTTTTCACGGCACAATATTCCCTCCTTCCTTTCACACTGACATAACACCAAGGAGAGTGTGCATCGTTATCAGGATTGCGACAGAAATTGTGTTTCCATCCAGTACTTGGACGATGGATGCTCCAACTGATACAAACATTACGAAAGACAGTGACATTTACCATACCGAGGTAGTCTGCACCAGAATTATTATAACAGTTATGACTTGGATCTACAGAAGGAAATATTGAAACGTTTTTGACATATTATAACCTACAGAGATGATCAGGGTTGCCACCCTTTAGTGAAGATGAAATTCAATGACTTTTCCAGGACTTTCAAGGATATTTTTTAGTAAATTCAAGGGCCTAATAAAACTGGAAAAATATTTAAAGATGGCACAGATTTTGCTTTTTGAAACAATACTATTTGCTCAAGATCAGTAGTCTAAATAAAGTTCAAGTCAGCACAGCTGAGGACCTTCAAGGACATGTGCATGCCAATTTTCAAGGTCTTTCCTTTACTTTTATCACATTTACATGTAGATTGTGACCTGTATTCTTACTTAATTGGGACACCAATTAAGATTGTGTTTGTAGACATTCGTAGTAATTTCGTTTATATGGTAAACTCTTGACCAGCAGCCAACTTGTTTGCCTCAGAACCCAAGCTGGTCAACTTGGTTTCCAAATAAACAAATAATGGAACTCTATAGGAATAATGATAACTAACCAGTGCTCTCTGATAAGAGCATACACGCATAAAGCTTCTAGTCAGGCAGATAGAAGGAAAAAACTTACCATAACGTGGGACAATTCCATTTTGCCTTCATATTGTGCCCTGAAGGCTAGTAAGTACGTTTCTGTATGTTGGCCGCGTTAAAATTTCTTGTGGGCTCCTGCCGACACGTTTTTCTTCGAATTTTGTATTCATTTTTAATCTCTATTACAGTTAAAAAATGTGAAATTTCAAATACATTTCTAACACAAATTACTTACATCGTTTGAAAGCTTCACAAAACTACATATAAGACATTTAAACAGTTACCAGGGTTTTTCAAGTTCTTCTTGAGTTATGAGCTGTTGAAAGCGTGTTTTCAGACTAGTACCCAGGATTTTTGCAAGATTTTCGCTTATTTTTCACATTTGAAACAGCAATAATTCGAGAACCGCTTGAAAATCCCTAACTAAAAACTAAACATTTAAATGTCTTATATGTAGTTTTTTGTTAGCTTTCTATTGATGCAAGTCATTTGTATTAGAAATGTATCAGAAATTTCACATTTTGTAACTGTAATAGAGTTTAATACAAAATTCGAAGAAAAACGTGTCGGCAGGAGCCCACAAGAAATTTTAACGCGGCCAACATACAGAAACGTAGCCTACTTACTAGCCTTCAGCGCACAATGCGAAGGCAAAATGGAATTGTCCCACGTTATGGTAAGTTTTCCATAATTTTGATCCTCTATCTGCCTGACTATTCCTGTCAAGTATATTAAAAAATGAAAATAATTGTAATAAAAATTAAAATAATGATACTCACTGTAGAAAGTTGTGTTTTTTGAGGGAACAGGTTCCACAAGTTTCCTCGGTATCGCTAGTCCAACACAATGGGCCCCCTCCTCTGTGTCAACGCGTGGTAGATTTGGACATTCTGGAAACAACGCGTTCACATAATCTTCGTTAACCTTCTTCATCAACGACACTTCACTCCGACATATGTCAGTCTTCAGTTTTGTGCATTCGCCTTGACACAGCCGTGATCTTTTCTTACCGTGCGAGCAGACTGGAAACAAGTGATAACACATGGCGGGAATTCCATATCTTGAACATTTCTCGGAAATCGAAATTCCTTTCAAACTCACGGAGATTGTTTGTTCCAGTTGATACTGATATGGCATGTTGTAAAAATAAATGTTTTCGTTTTGAACATATTTACCACAGAAGCCATTTCCTTTGTACTTTCCGCACCTTGTGAAAAGAAATAATGTAGTGATGATCTGGGAAATTTTGAAATGATTATCGCTACTTGGAAGTGATTTGGACGTTTTGGAGGTTGCCATCAACCTATATAATCGGGCTTTGTGATTGGTTGATCATAGCAATAAAAGACAATGAACTATAGAAATAATCTTTCTAAAGAACGAGTCATAAACGTTGATCACTATTGTTTTGTAAAGCCAATCACAAAACACGATCATTTTATGTTGTCATTTACGCAATTTTGGACATGATCATCCAATAGTCATCTAATATCTAATCAGGTCTACAGATGTTACAAACGTGTTTTGTTATCACGTAAGCTATACTGCATATTTTGATATCTTTGAGCATTACTTACGTTGGATTAGTTCGCCCAACAATCCCTACAACTGAATATAATAATAATAAATTAATAATACAGCAGTTTTCCTGGTTAAAAGGATGGGGGACTTCCACTTGGTTCTCCCTTGGCTCAGATCATAATAAGATTTTATAAGATTTGGGTAAAATTGCCGACAAAAGAAGAAACAAATACACGCTTCCGGAAAGTACGTCACTTTGGCTATAGAGCCTCGTTTTCGTGTATCTGACATCAGTTGAAGGCCACGTCTCAATCACGAAAACGAGGCTCTATAGCCAAAGTAACGTACTTACTTTCCGGAAGCGTGTATTCCGAGAACGCGTGGGATGGTAGAACACGGAATTTTTAAATAGCAACTTTTAGTAATTCTAATACACTTTATAAACGAACTGACAATCTTTGAAAAACCAAAACATCAGACAAAATAAAACTATTGGCTTTATGTAAAACGATCTGGATGAGCTCAAAAACAATTAAAATTTTTAGTCATAATAAGTTTCTTGAAAGAATGACTCCAAACGATGTTCTCAGGTATCACGTTAAGAGTAACTACAGTACAATTGTATCGCCAAAGGAGATTCATTCTAATTTTGAATTGACCCTAAAGCTCAGCATATATGACTTTCAAACAAGACATAACAATACAGACTGAATAAAATTTATTTGCTCACGTTTCGTTGTATACACATGACAACACTTCAGAGCAAACAATGAAACGTTATCACATAAATTTTATTCTTTATTGTTCTGTCTTGTCGGAAAGTCATATTCTGGGCCTTTTACAGTTTTCCATACAGTATCTTACGTTCCAGTAGCGTGACGGAGGAACAGGGGGCCTTAGGCATATTTGGTGTGGGGGCCCCTGTTGTCATTGTTTGACTGAGATATTATATTTATATTGAATATTTATAAAATGTTCTGGAAAATTCCATGTCTATAACAATAACAGTCTCCAACACATGTAACAACTAATAAGAATAACATTTGTTTTATTTGAGATGGAATTAAAAAATCAGCTACCGTTGTCGATGGAGGCTTTATTATTTAGCATTTATATTAATTTTGCATTTTCCCATTGATTCTACATTTTTTACATTTTCTAATTTTCTGGGCGTTAGGGCGTGGGTGATGTGGGGCCTCTAACTGTCGGGGCCCTTAGTTTTTGAACTAACCCTACCCAATGAGCGCTACGCCATTGTTACGTCCCCATATTATATGTCCTGTTTCATTGTCAACTCTTTTCAGTTGGATAAATATAAGCAACTTACCTCCGTTGTCAAGGTTGTCACAACGTCTTCCTTTCCTACTCTTGCTTTGTGGCAAGTCTGTACAAACAGGGAAAATATCAGGAAGTTGATTCTTGCAGACTTTGTTCCTCACTCGCAGACAATCTTCTCTACACAGCCTGTGTTTCATGGCGTGCCGCCTGTTACACGACGGGAACATGTGATAACATAGAGCAGCAGTCGCTAGTTTGTAACAATCTGTGGATAAATTGGACCGTGACAGGGCGCTGTAAATGATACGTTCATGTTGGTGTTGTTTCTTGGAATCATGGAAGTAAACTTTCTTATCTTGCAAATATGCCCCACATACTGCACTTGAATCAAGATGGCCACAACAACTACAGAACAAAAAGTGACAGTACATCAACTTTTATCCCTTCTGATTCCCTTCTGATTTATTCCAGAGTATTGCCTCTTTGACCAACTAAAAAGCGCTTTTTGTCTTGTTTAAGGAAACATCACGCTTATTCGTCCAAACAGGATATACATGTTGTACGGTAGTGATACCAAAAATAAGAATAAACAGCAATTCACTAGCTTGTCAAATAAACTTCAACTATAAGTATTGTAAGTTGTTTCGAATGCATTTAAGGCTGTATCCCAGACCTAGTCATTAGTAAGCATAAT
Source organism: Paramuricea clavata (assembly GCA_902702795.2). Taxonomy (NCBI): domain Eukaryota; kingdom Metazoa; phylum Cnidaria; class Anthozoa; order Malacalcyonacea; family Plexauridae; genus Paramuricea; species Paramuricea clavata. The sequence continues at coordinate 26,278 of CACRXK020000873.1, forward strand.
GCAATGACATACACATAGCCAACATACAGATACTTCGTGTGTGGGTAGGGGCTATGAAAATAAACATTAACCTTGGGGGTGGGCCATGAAAAATTATTCGTAGTAGAAGTGGCGCCGCGAAAAAGTTATCAAGAGTCGTAAAATATCTTCCACAGTTCCGCCCCTCCTTCCCGTCATTAAACAGCTCCCGAAAACGAAATTATACCATGAGGTGGCTGTATGTCAGGTCATTAGTTTGGTTTTGATTTATCACTCAAGACAGTTCAAAAGGGAGAAAATTGTATATTTGCAATATATTGCCAAAGACTTCTACTAAGCAACTGTTTCTCAGATTATTGAAAGTGAAAACTTACCTGGACTTATTGCTGCCAGTCATGGGACATTCTGAAATGACAAACAAAAAAATTAGGTTCAAGAACAAAAATATAACTTGGTCGATATCACTAATAACTACGTGCGACAGGACTAATAAAAGTAGTCTTGATGGCGAACAAGTTGTTTAGTTCAACTAGTTATCTGCTCCTGTAAGAGGCAACTCTGATAACGTTGCACATCGTGCTTGTTCCACTGTTAACAGTAAGGCAGCTATACCTGAAACCATTTCTTATATTCGTTTTTCGCATATCTTCTTAAATTATATAAGTTTTTTTAGCAAAAAACTTCTTATGTCTTATTAATATCATTTCATTAAATATTCTACTTAAGTTGTAAATTAACCATTAATTTTTTGTAAACAAAACATCCTCGTGCCTAGCTATAGTCCATGTACTCATTGTGGAAAAGAAGTTGTTTACTGTATATACAATGTGTGTATTATGTAAACTTTACTTGATGACCTCATTTTGGGACGTTATATAAAAAATATATGACGTCGTAATACGACCTCATCGAAGTTTAGTTCAACTTAGAAAATATTCTTATATTGTAAAAAATCTTATAGTAATCTAAGAAATAAGATTTAATTTTTGAAAAAACTTTTATCCAATCCTAGCACAAACATTGCAAAACAACGTTTTTGTGTAGGTTTCTTATACGTGATGGTTTCTTACGTGATGGTAGAACAGTAAGCCAACTGTGAGTGGAAATATTTGTAATAAACTTGGAAGCATGACATGTAAATTTTCCCGAGTCTTCCACTCTGATACGTCGAATTTTCAGCCGTGCACTGTCGCGGAACAAGTGGATTTTATAAAATGTATGTCCATGTGGAATAACTGTTCCATCTTTAAACCAAGTTATAGTTGGAGGTAGTTTTGTTGTCTTTAGTTTGCATTTTAAAACAACTGTTTCACCAGCTCTAACTGTTTTGTTCTTCAATCCAAGTTTAAATTCAGGTTTGTTAACTAAAATTGAAAAAAGCGGTTAGCATTTTTTGCAACTGCTCCTGGTTAGCTATAGATCTAATAAATATATAAAATTCACACACGAAATTTCCTTCCACAAATCCCTAGACTAGATCTGTATCACACGAGTATGATGTGAGTGAATATACTTTCGTTCCAGGTTTACTGTATAACTGATAAAAATCACTTGCTGTATCTAAGTGATTCGATGATAAATTGAATATTCGCTCATTATTACTTTATCCAGAAGAGTGCAGGTCAAAGTATTACAAATATATTAAAAGTTGAAACAAGAGTATATAATAAATTTGGACAAAATGGTTACGATTGTCGTTCGAAATATTGAAAGTTGATGAACATTGACAAGTCAGTCTTCATAACTTCCTCTCCACGCAGTGTAATGTTAATAACCCCTCCATACAGTTCAATGTTCAAAACAACTTTCGGTAATTTGTCATGAAAATAAACTCAACGTCTAGCTGGGGGAGAGTGCTGGTTTCAAAAGTGTGAGATGCTGTGACTGGGATTGTATAACTGTACATTCAAATTTTGTAAAAAAAAGTATAATCAAAAACCAGTAATGCCCCAAAATTAATAGTTGGATAACATATATAGAGCAACAATCAAGATGTACAGTAATCCACTAAACTACGACTAAACTTACTGGTTAAATTGAGCCTAATACATTTCTTGTATTCAGCAGAACCAACACTGGGTAATTTTGAACATGGAGTAACAAATGGTGTCATGAATGGAGTTTGAGCATTGAACTCGTTTACACAGATATATTGCTCTAACGCCCAGCAGTCATCTTGACAGAACGTGCGAGGTTTTGGATAGTTCACGGTCAGATCACAGAGAGGAAACGATGTTAGACAAAGTGCCTGTAAAGCATATGGTCGACATTGATTTGAAATGTAATGCGGGAGGTAATTAAACATCATTTTCATCTGCATTTCTTTCTGAACTTGTGCTTGAAGTGGTTTCACATACACAGACTGGTTGCCAACGAACTTTGAACATAGTATGCCAGCGTAACGTTCACATTTACTACACAAAACAAATAAAATATATCACAACAAGGTTAAAATTGAGCAATAGATAGGTTTCACTAACTTGCAGCAATCTTTATATAAAAATATAAACAGAACATCGACGTTCATTCGAGGAAGTTTTCCTGCTTGAACAGACGATTGCTACTGTATCTACACTGGCGACGGCTGTTCCAGATTGTCTACCCTGCATGATGGTGGTCAGTATAGTTGGTCGGAGTGAAAAACGTTTTCATCATATGTATATGTATTGTACTGTATATAGTTATTTCATAGCAAATAAATATAAAACTGAAAATGTAGTGGAATAAATTAATGGGAGTATTATTGCATGGGTATTAACCATTTCTGTCCTGTCGTTGAAATCAGTCGTTGTTCCTAGGCTAGCAACAATTTATTTTAGTTTTCAACTGCGCATATTTGTAGATTGAAAACTCTACTGTATATTATTGCCAGACTGTAAATTTGTAATGCTTAAAATGAGAAGAATCTATTAGCCCGGAATCAAATCAGTCGTGCTTGCTAGACGCAACTGTCGCAATAAAAATCTTCATTGAGATTGTAAAGTGATCTTACGAATAATGACAATTTTTATCTCATATCAGCGTATCGGTCGTAACCCTGTGGATTTCACGAAATTGAATATATGGTCCAAGTTGTAATATATTCCTGTTTCCTCAACCATTGCCACACCTTCGGGTACTGACCTCTGACATGCGTTATAGAAAGTGATAACAGAAAGTAAAGACAATGTATATAATCGACGAGATCAGTCTGTGGTCTGACTCGGTAGGAGGGGCGATAAATGCAACAGACATAGAAAAGACGAGTTTGTAGAGACTGGAGAGGTGACTTGAATACAACTCGAATATATTATCGATGTTATTGGCGGACTTGCAGGGCTTACTGGCGGACTTGCAGGGGCGTTCTCAGACAATACTTGACTAGTGAATTATGAGCAATGACATACGTTGCGTAAAACATATTTATTGTTTTGTTAAATCTAAGATAACATCTTCTATATGACTTGCCGCAAGCATTTCCTAAATTTCGTGAATATGTTGTAAAGTTATTTCGAGAATGAACAATTCTGGCAAATGATTTAAGAATTGTATTAAGAGTGATTCAAGGTGTGAGGTCTCAGCTATCAATTATTGGTGGAATATGAGAATACAAAATCTTGATATATTAAAAAATGTTGAAATATGTCATCTTACATCAAATCTAGAGCGAAAGAATTTGGTTATTGGGTAATGCCATGAACGTCAATACGAAATGAACTGAGAAGGTTATAAACATGTTCTATGAAGCTGAAATTATGAAATCTTTAGAAAATTCAAACAATATCTTGTTCCAAAGTGACTGACTGTTCAATTTATCTCGGCAAGAGAGCGACGCGTGCTTGTATTGATTACATTTGTTCACTTTGTGATAAGATTCGTGCCAGAGGGGTTGCAAACATACAATGAAATACACTTGACGCGTTCGGCTGATAGACATATGCAAGCACTCAACAACAACAACTATTTATTTACGAAATAAACCAACTATCTTGCGAAATGGGGCAAATACAATGATAAAACTATTGCCTCGCCCCAGTAGGAATAATACTCGATAGGGTAATGGTTCATGGTATTGTTTATATTCTTGGCAAGATGGCGGCGTGTACTTAATAATATGGCTAGGGACATTACGGACATACTGTATAGACCAGGCTTAGCAGGCTTTTATACAAGACTCCTTGCATCGATGTAAGTAGTTGTTTATATTTAGACTCAACCAAACGTAAAGTATATTAAATGAGTATTGTAAATTAAAGAAAAGAGAGAAAAATTAGAAAATCTATAAACAGTGTAAAGAATTACATTGTATAATTTACTCATTATTTGAATTATTTGTAAAAATTTTATCCTAATTTTAAAAGATATTACAGGGTGTAAGTTTTTAGACCTTTTTAAAGCTTGATTCTAGTCCATTCCAAATATCAACTTTTTATAAGAAAGAGTACGCTTTATTGCTTTACATAATTTGTTCATCATCACGAATCAATGGAATGTTCCATATATAAAATCTTATATAGGAATATAGCTGATGATACAGTATTTCCAAGAAATTACCTAAGATGTGATTAAATGCTGTAGTCTACAATCTTTTATCTTTATTTTTACTCTTAACAATACAGTATACTCTGAAACTTTTATAACTATTTTTTTTTAATCTGTGGTTTCATCTATATATACATATATATTAAAGCAACTTAGGTACGTTACTTTTAATTAATATTTCATGGAAGATATTTATATGAAGATGTGAAGCTAAGAAGAGTTTGCCATCTTTTGCCACACCGTCAAATGAACAGCATGATAAAACGTCTTTCTGGTGGTAAAACTGTCGGAATACTGTTTATGTTGAAGCTATTGCAAATCAATCAGATTATATCTTTAACAAAAACACGCTGTATTTGGTTAATGATGATGTGCTCTCAATAGTTTTTGTACTGTACGAACTGGTAATCATACTTATTTCAGATGAACATATTCATGAAAACATACAGTACGTATAACTTTATAAACATATTAGGATAACAGCAACAGAATTTGGCTGGTCATCTCTACCTAAATTATATCACATATGTATCATGACCTTTCATAACCCATCGTTCATGTTGCCTTGGTAATTCTTGATATACAGAAGACCACCCGAATATAAATGAACATGGATTATTAATTCGTGTTTATCAAGGCAGAAAATCTCATCTTATGGCGGCAGAAAATCTTATGACGGCTTCGAGAACATAAATAAAGCTACTTAAGTGGTCTTCCTGTTATTTTCGTGACTTTAGTTTCGCAATAAAAGGGATAAATATAATGAATAAGTGACATCATGACTGTCGAAACATGAAGGCACATCTGGCTAGGGTCACTAACACTTTATAATAATCATTAAGTACAGATTACAGCGTGAGACAAAAATAGTGCCTTATGGATTACATTTTTCAATACCAAAACACAAGACAAGTAATTTCCGTCATGGCAAAGAAATTGCACTTCAAAATTATTCAAATTATTCTAGTAAAGCACGCTCTTCGAGAAGTACATGTATATCAATACTCTGAAAAAAGTGTACGGTATTTCTGGAACTTTAAAATCCCTGCAAAATTTTCCGTGGATTTTAATCAAGTCAAAAAAGACTTGATTTTCGGGAATGATGCGATTTCTGGGATTATGAGGATTTTGCCAATTTTGGTAGAGATTATGGGATTTCCAGGGACTTTATTAAGAAATTTTAGGGGTTTTTGTGGGAATTTTCGACAAATCTTGACAGGATTTTTGTGGAATTATTATTTTTATTTCTGAGATTTTGGAGTAATATATTCCCTCGGCCACTTCGGCACAATAACTGTCCATTATAATTAATAAATTGAATGAAATGAATTGTAAATGGCAGTGTCACCGACATTGAATTAGACAGTAGATCATATCAAACAGATAATAAGATATTGATATTAATTAATGAATATTTCTACGTATTTATATATATATACCAGGTGTCTCAAAAAAAAGTATCGGTGTTTGATTTAACATAATGTAAAAACTATACCAGGTATGGCTTTCAAATAAGTTTATAGTATTAAGAAAATGCTAACCTAAATTTTGGTATACAGTGCTAGATCTTTCATTTCATATTGGGCGAGATATAAATGTTTTAGCCAAAGTTCGGTTTGAAAATTGGCGAAAAAATCGACTAAAACGGCTTATTAAATTTCTTTGAAGACATTTGCTATTTTTTTGGGAGTATTGAAAATTTTAAAGAAGTTAGCTTCAATCT
>CACRXK020000873.1:37500-59372 GCA_902702795.2 Paramuricea clavata
CATATTTGTGTGATAATACATTTGGTACTTGTTTCATATGTATGAACGTTCTTCTCCTTATTTCATCATGTGGACTCAACTATACGCGCCAAATTAAGTACGAATAAGGTAGATGTTTCGAAACTTTTACCTTTCCTTGTGGTTATATGCATATTTGTGTGATAATACATTTGGTACTTGTTTCATATGTGTGAACGTTCTTCTCCTTATTTCATCATGTGGACTCAAGTATACGCGCCAAATTAAGTACGAATAAGGTAGATGTTTCGAAACTTTTACCTTTCCTTGTGGTTATGCATATTTGTGTGATAATACATTTGGTACTTGTTTCATATGTATGAACGTTCTTCTCCTTATTTCATCATGTGGACTCAACTATACGCGCCAAATTAAGTACGAATAAGGTAGATGTTTCGAAACTTTTACCTTTCCTTGTGGTTATATGCATATTTGTGTGATAATACATTTGGTACTTGTTTCATATGTGTGAACGTTCTTCTCCTTATTTCATCATGTGGACTCAAGTATACGCGCCAAATTAAGTACGAATAAGGTAGATGTTTCGAAACTTTTACAGGAAGGAGCTGGACTGTTATATGAATCACATATAATCTTGAATGGTCTATGCCAGTGTAAGTAGTGTCAATAATAACAAGCTTTCCTAGGTACGAACACAAATTATCATTGAAATTCAAATTATCATTAATAATTCATCACGAAAATTCAAAAGAAATGAAAGTTTAATCATCGCGATCTGCAAATCGGAAAACTTTAGCTTCGATTTTCTCGGATAAACTTAATGACTACATACTTGATTATTACACAGACATGCATTTGTAAATAGTATGGTTCTCAATTTGGAAAAAAACATAAACGAGTCGAGTTTTTCAAAAACGATCAAAATTACACGTGTATGTTTTTTTCAAACTGCACGAGAAATCATACGTATTATATACCAAAAAAATATGCAGAAACAAGTTCATGCAGGTCATTGCACCCACGAAACACATGTGAAATCTTCAAATAATTTACGCCTGTTTTATACGTCGAATTTTGGTCGCGTCGAATGCAATTAATTAAAACAATAGATGAGATGATAAACCTCATTAATTAAGCTCCATTATCTATTGTTTGAATTGCATTCGACGCGACCGAAATTCGACGTATGAAGGTCCAGACACACCAGACGCAATTCGACAACTCGACGCGATTTTTTAGTTTTTGAACGTTAATAAAACAGCTAATGCGAGCAAATTTTGAAAGATATGTCGACCAAATAACTCAAAATGTTATAGCGCTTCTAAATATTTGGAAAATTTAAACTAGGATCAAAGTTATCGGTCAGTTAAAATCGAAAAATCGCGTTGCGTTGTCGAATCGCGTCCGGTGTGTCTCAGTGGCGTAACGTTATATCACGAGGCCCCCGGTTCAAAATTTTCGAAGGCCCCCCTAGTAGAAGTGCCAAAGGCACGAGTCGAGCGCCGTATATGCACGAGTTTTCTAGGGGGTCCAGGGCATGCTCATCTGGAAAATTTTTGAATCTAGACTCTCTGAAATGCGATTTCCTGGACTTTGGGGAGAGATTTTACAGAATTCTGATGGTCATAAAACGACATTATAACATATCAGAGGCCCTGACTAATGTTTTTGCTCTATCGCCTAAGCCTGGGGGCCCCCATTTAGGTTAGGGCCCCCGGGTTCTCCCGGTCTGAGCCCATAGTAGTTACGCCACTGGTGTGTCTGGACCTTAAAACAAGCCTATGTATATAACTCGTCTTGCTCATTTAAATGCACAACAACTTAGTATAAGTTTTCAGCTGTCAAAAGTCAAAACCTTATTTAGAATATTTTACTTTTTTAGTTGTTTAGGCTCTTGCCATGTATTTCATTTTTTGGCACTGAATTTTCATTATTTGGCACTGCCACTGCATGCATGTATTTCGATAAAATTGCACTGCTCTCAGCCAATCAATATTGAGTAATTGCTTGAGTTATGATATCCTTCAGATGATGTTAATTAGTTGCAAGAGTATATTGGCTTCAGCTTTTAAATATCAGTCAGTTATCTTGATCCATCCATAGTTCCCTTATTTCATTCTAGTTCACTAAAATATGCAGGTTCAAATCTTGCTAAAATGCACTGATCAGACTTGATAATACACGATGTCGATGGATGTTCATTATGTATATGATTTTAATTATAATTATCATCACTGCATGATAACGATTCAGTCCAATTTCATTCAAATTTTAAGGCGTCGTCTTTCTCATTTAAAACGAATTTACAACTTAGTCAGGACGTTCCCAATTTCAGTTCTCCTAGAAACTTCGCCAGTACCCGCATTAATATGCGAGTAAATAATAATATGTTTAAGAATGTTTATCAATGCCTCGCAAGTGTTTTACAAATGTTTTACAAATGTTTTACAAGAATTTGCAGCTTATCGATCATTTTGTAAAATATAAGAAAATACTCATCATACATCGTTGTTGACGAATGTTGTACAATGAATGAAAGCACAAACATTTCATTAAAACAGCGAGTGACATTAAAGAATGGTGCATGTTGTAGGCAATTGTTCACCAACACATTTTGCAGAAATGTTCAGCAAAATCAAGGGAAAGTAAAATAACGTCAAATGTTCTCATAGGGAACTGTCAAATTAATCAGAAAGATAAACAAGACGTTTTTATAGGAACAAAGGCGGAAGATCAATGTTTATCATCTGTCTCAATCACTGTTCCAAACAAGCTTAATGAATCTTGCAATGTCGAGACTTGAATTGTTAATAGAAGAATTTTCTTTTTTCAAAATTAATGAATACCATACACAAATAACATTCCATCATGTTCCTCACTCAAACTTAATATCTTTATATATTGATTGAAGCACGTTTAGCGCGGAAATGTATAATCATCCTATCATGTCAGATTCACGAATAACCGCGCTATTTGTTTGGTTTAAATTTTTATGATTTCAGTGAGTTTCAGCTCGTTGATACAGTATATATTTTGACAGTAAATTCACTATCTTTATATATATTCTTTTCCTGTTTTAGTCCCAGGTATGGGAGGATTAACCAGGTACAAATTACCAGAATACATATATCAATAAAGTTTACGAAACAGAAATCTCTGCAGGTGGAGTCTTTTTGCTGAAATGATACGAATGGAAATTCGTTTATATGCACATAAAGTGGACACGCGAAAATATCTTGAAAGATATGGAGTGAACAATAACAAGACCAGTTCTGTTACATTTATCATAGAATAATTTTAGATTTGCGCCATTCAGGAAAGTGGATGCATTTTCTGAAATAAAAAAAACTACATGTACGTTCTAATCTCTATATTGTCAACAAACATGGAAACATGATGTCAAATTTCATTTGGGGAGAGTGAGATATCATTTCAAAACCTCAATATGGCATGGCTTTTAGATTCGGAGTGGACAGGACTTCCTCGCAACTCCAGTCTATATCGGGCCCACATTTTCCGATTTGAAATATCGCAGTGAGTGAATATATAAAAGAAAGTTGTGACCAGTGGAGAAAAGACAATTTGTATAGTTGCCTGAGTGATGGTATCATAACATGGTCGATAACCCACGAGCATGTACTAATTGTTTTTCTTTCGGCCTTTTATTCGAATTAAAAAAATTGTAGTCTTAACAAACGAGACAAAAGCGAAGATGTATGGGCTGGCTTTGATTTCTGTCATTGATTAATCAGTTTACAATTGTTTCAAAAATTTAATCTGTCTGATTTGAATAGTTTCCATTGCGATTCATACAAACATGATTATTTTGAGCGAATATTCCTACCGAGCAAATATTTCAATAAAGTTACTGAAGACTTCGAAGAATGTGTTGGTTATATTGAACTTCACATATACAACTGTGCACTGGAATGAAGAATCAAGTTTGTTGTTCGGATTGTCAGTTTCAAGCAAGATCAAAATTTGAGAAGAACCTCTGTGATAACAAGAACATCCAATAATCATTTATCTTCGTGAAAATTTCATTTTATGTCAATTGACCAATCAAGTGTTAAGTTGAAAAAATGTTGTAATCGAAAAGACATCACAAAAGATTGATAATTGACGATTAAAATAGATGTTCTCTTTTAATTGGGCCCGGCAAGTCATTGTCCGTGGACAAAAACCAAACAATAGTAGATATATAACTTTGTGTCATTGCATGTGGGTATTGATACCAACACGGCTTAACAACCAATCTTAATAAGAATACTAATGAAAACGATCGTAAACCACTCTATCAAATATGATAGCTTTATAACATTGTTACATAAAAAACGAAAAATTAATAACATATACTTTGACTATACTTCAAACAATCAAATACTTCTGTTTCTATGACTATATGTTTGGTAAAGGCATATATATTTTTAGCTCAATAATTACGGCCTGAATACAGAGCAATTTGAATAGTATTTAATGAAATATTCATGTTTATTCATAATCTTTAACCACTAAAGTGTCTTAAGGTAAATTTAGCAGCATAAACCGAGGCGGTAAACTACTTAAAGTCCTCTCACATTCCAAATACATTCTAGAACACTCCCAAGAACCTTAGACTTAGTTTGAAATATTTTCGATATTGTGGTAAAATATTCATTTTGTTACAAGCAAGGCACGGAACCCCAGATTTTTTCTTTACTTGTGCTTTATGCAACTTACCAAATTAAAAACCTTGTAAACTGCTGTATTGTGAAGCGACGTAGAGAAAAGTGGAAAAGTATTAAGAGCATTGGAAGTATGAAGATTAGTACGCATGCAGTCACGCAGTTCTTTTATACAATCACGGAATCTTACAATCATTTCAATCTTTGAAGTTGACAAACAGATATGTACACTATAATTTCGAATATTCCGCAGGAAGACCTGCCTAACGCATGTTTGATCTTCGCTCATTGTATTTCGGCCTATTTTAGCACATATGTTATTGACGTTGAATAATTTAGGGAAAAAGTGCCAAAAGGCAATAGTTTGGAAGCTTATATTGCCGGAAACTCGGGCTTTTGATTTTGAATGCCAAGGAAGACACAAAAGAGTAAATATAATAAATACCTTAAGGCCTTAAACGTCGGTTTAACGTCGAAACAAATTAAATACGCTACGTTAGATAACACTTGTGCCAACTTTTGATCGCGGTCATTGAATTAAGAAGGTATTATAGTTTGAAATATTTTAAAAATAAGAAATCCCCTCTAGAATATCATTTTGTCAGTGATTCTGTTAAGTACGTTTGTAAGAATTCTTTATCAAGTACTTTAACCACACTAACAAGTTTTGTGTAATGATGCGGGAAGTGTACAGCGCAATGTAAACACGAGAAAAAGGTCATTTCTCTGATAATCAAAAGAGTCATGATGAAGAGCTGAAATCTTCCCGGATTGTTTTGACAAAACTGCGGGTAATTGATAGCGCTTGCTGTTTGAAATCCACGCTCAATAGAATATTGTAATTATAATACCAAAAATACCATTGAAGAAAACCAATATTGGTCTTTGTTGAAATCCAATTTCTGTGTTTATGACCAGATGTGAGCCACATGGAAATCCAAAATTTGTCGTAATTGTGTGCTATTTATAGTTCCATTTCCCCGTAACTTAGTAAACATTGAAGTAGGCTGGCCACGACAAGCTTGTTATGCATATAACACAATACATTTTACTTTAAAGCAAATGAACATTGGTTTAAAATAAGTGAATCATATCAGAAAACTATTCGGAAGGCGCCATACGGTGTACTAAGCTGGTTTGTCACACCGCAAACAATATCCAGTATACCAAAATAAGCACAAACATCCTCACTGCAAGTGTTGCCTTAAAGCGCACTTTAAATATTTGCATTAGGCTATAGTGAGGACTTGGCATCGAACTGATAAACATGCAAGAGTTTAGAAATAAAAATTCATCGCAAGCTGGTTGTAGTTAAGGTTGTAGATTGTTGATTGCCCATTGTGTAGTATTGGATTACACACAACGCTGGAAATGTCAGTTAAACCATTGTCTGGACCACGCAATGTTCTCAAATGTTTTGTAACGAACCGGAATATATTGCTATACTCTCTAACATTGCAAGACACCGGAATATATCGCTCTATCCTTGATCTTACCTAGGTAGCTTGCCATCTCCCGATGGTGAAATATAATCCCCCGTCTGTGAGCCTATAATATGAATATTAGACTTCAATATATAATGTCGCAAATATCATAACACACAAAGATATTACCCTCTAATCATTATACCAAATTCTATATAACCCTCGAATAACTTCAATGTCAGCGCATGTTACCGACTTCCCCAACAAATACGCGCGAGTTACAGCAAATTAGACGCGAATTTTGCGCAATGTAATCGAGTATTAAAGTTGGGACGCAGATCTAACGCACTTTGAGAAGGAATCTTGAGGGGTTTTATGCCGAAGGGATATTAATTAAATAACAAAACAGTCGAGCGAGTCTAAAGGTATGTTTATTGAACAAATATTATATAGACTGTCTTGATATATTATCACGTTTGCTATTCAACTTTAAGCGCGATTTCCTTGCTCGCAGCGCGAACTGTAGGTATTCCACTGCTATTTGACACGCGTAACATTGCGTTGTTTTGTCACGATCTAGGCCAAGACGCGAGAATGACAGACATACAACACTCATAACATACCTGCGGCATCATTGTAGCTCACTAGAAGTTGCAGTAGAACAAGAGATGTAAGTAGAGACATGATTATTGATCACAACTTGTTAAAGACAGATAACTTTATGCTTCTTGTACGACACCATCACACTACTGACCAGCTTGGCCTCCTCAGCTTTCCTTCTTATGACGTCATCAAGCTCCTCCTCTCTTCTTACATAAAATTGAATTAACAAAGAATTTCTAAAGCGCTAAATTGCTTCAAGCGCAATGCGTGTATCGCGTTACAATGCTAGGAAAAGCATGAAACTATATGTTATAGCTTATGTAGGTTGTAGGCATTTGGTAATATCGAGGTCTAAAGCAAGTAGTTTGATAAAAGAGAAGTATAAATCATGCTGTGAATGTGCCAGCGTGTGGTACATGGGATGTTTGCTAACATACAGTACTAAGCAAACACTAGGATAATGCTTCTGATCTGTCATCTTTCAAGCGATATAATAATCCTTATTACGCGTTTATTTCGATTGAGTGAATGTCGGTATGTGACAATGCTGACAGTCTAGTGCGGCAACTACAAACCTCGCTGAATTAAACGTATTCCGACAACATAGAAACACAGGTCAAAAATACAAAGATAAAGCACTTTTCTTCTCAATATGAACGATATCTAAGAAGAAAAACGGAGGAAATGAGGAGGTTAAAGCCATGCACCCTGGAGTGAGCCTTGTTCTAATCACTCAAAAATGGCGGCCGTCTAGCTTTCGTCTTTCACCATGCCCTCGACATTAATACAGTCAACTTGCAAAGAAATATAATTTAACTATTATAAAATGACTCTTTTTAATTCATGAGTGAATCAAGACAAAGACTTGAATATACCTGGCTAAAACGAACGGTAAATTTTACTTGAAGCCGAGCTACTTTTTTAACTTGCAGGGTGGTCACTTTTAATTTGTCGTGATGAAATGCACAAAAATTGCTTAAAAATGTTTTATAATTATTGAAATGACGGCAAGAAAAAAGTGTTTTCTTGTTAATTGGATTTTCCATTAAAAGCTGACGGTATGCGCTTGCTCTTTACGCTTCCAGTTAACCGCACGCATCTCAAATATCTTTCATTACAATTAATCATGGCGAGATTTTGATGCGATCACATCCTGTGCTGTCCTACTGTTAAAAGAAACAAATTGTTTGAAGGGGTATGCCGTTGATACAATAACATTTCCTTTACTGCAATTCATCTCTCAGTCAGACGTTATTCAAGCCTATACTCCTCGCCGCCTTTTACGATTATAGATCGAAATTATAAATAACGCCGTAATTGAGACAAAGCCATGCATGATCTGACTACGTTCAATCTTATGCAGAAAGCGCTCGGTCAGAAATTCAAATGTTTGCACACAGCCGCGCGGTTTCAAATGATTGAAAAAACTGTGTAATAGGTCATATAGTTGGCCTACAGTTAGTTCATGAGTCCTGCGGGTTATATTTGTTATTTTAATCTGAAAGTCAAACATGTTGCTGTCACTTAGTGATTAACAAGGTCAACATTGATTCAAGTCACAGAAGAGAAACGTCTTTACGTTGCGAGATATCAGTGTTTTGTTACCGCTGTTAATATTGCTTATTTTCAAATATATAATTTATTTGCAGAAGAGAATCAAATACTGTCTCGCTCTAATGCGCAACAGCGAAAATTGTCATCACAAAACTCGAGACATCTTTTCATTAGTAACACTAGAATGGTGCTCAAACGTAATGATTTTTAATGGCAAAGAGCTTTATAATTTTACAAGCGTTGACAGATTATTCCAGTCAATTCACTCCTCATTCACCACTCGCAATAAGGGTGTGAAAAGACTTGACTTTGATTTATGGCGTCAGATATTTTGATATATCATTATTAAAGAGAAAATAAAATTTGTAACACACGAAAACCGCGATGTGAATGAAGCGCGTGCATTTCTGTTAAACCACTTAACTTAAGGGTATATGATCACGCAAGACCTATGTAATTATGAATAACACCACATTATCTAAATTTAGAGTATATCGATATTTTTACTGAAACATTTCCGTAATTTATGCAGGCAGAGTAACTTTGGCAACTCTACACGCTGCTTGCAGTTACGATTAAAGTCGCCAATCTCTATTAGTTCTAGTTCTCAGAGACTCATAACATGACAGAACAGACTCGACAGAGTGTGAAAAAACGTTCAGGAAATGTAAATAGTTTGTTTTCTCTTGTTGTGCTTCAGTTTTCAACACTTCAACTGCGTGCTTGTGGTCATACTTGAGATATGTTTAGTGATTGACATGCCTTCTTTGCTAATAAACATCATGCATATATCATTCATTCATTATTGAAAATATATTATGGTAGATGTTGAAAGCGTAGATCTGACTGATACTCCGTCTTTAAATATTATACTTGTACCACAGGAAAGAGAAGAAATAGTCTCTGCTTGGGTGCGCAAGAAAGTCGAAATATAGCGACGAAAAAAATGTTGTCTTTTTGAGTAATCTCTAATGTTGTACATTTTAAAAATATTAAAATGTTTATATTGTTTTCAATTATCTCCATACGTTCCTGCTATACCATCGATGATTCGGCATGCACGTATACTTGGAAAACTGTTTGCCTTGAATGTAACATATAGCTGCGTAGAAGTTTCATCAGTTCAACCATTAACTTGCTACTATACTAACTAGGTACAATAACTGTCCTCTAAATTTTATTCCTATATTATTATTATTTTTTATCTTAATGTAACAAAGGGCCCCGTGTAATTGCCACTGTAAACTTATATTATCTTCTTTATTATTGTATCTTCTTTATTTTATTAACTGTATTTTTGTTTGTCTGTGTGTTTTTGTTGTTTCTATTTGTAAGAAGCGAGGCTGAATAAATAAATAAATAAATAAATAAAAAATCACTCCTGAAACTCGGAAAACAGAAATGTTGGTAATATAAATCTCAGCGTTCTCTCAACAAGAACGAGGTCAGTGTTGCGGTTTATCTCATCACTCCATTTCCAAACTGATGTTCCAGATATTCTGAACTCTCTCAACTCAATATCTAGATCTCTCTAAACTTAAAGAACCTGCATAGAACACTCTATCTGTTTCATTGTCTTCACTCAAACGCTACTGCCAATTTGACTCACTACTCCATGAGATTAACTTTACTACTCCAGATTAACTTTACTACTCCAGATTAACTTTACTATACTCCAGTCGTCCAGATTAACTTTACTACTCCAGATTAACCGGAATTGCCTCAAACACAAGACTTCTGTACACTGTGAAATGTCGACCCTTGAATTCTCTCAGTCTGATGTTATTCGTTGACTTGTTCTTACTTGTTATTTGTTGACATACGGATGTTAATAGACCTTTCCCCTTTTAAGTGAAATTTTGATCTAGACAAAAATTTCATCACAGCTTGAAAGAGCATCGCAAAATTAATAATATTCCAAATTTTTGTTGCAAAATGTTGTAAAATGCGGATAATATAGCCTTGCGAAGTTTGCCGTTTTTCAGTCATTTGGTATTACAAACGTACGGGAAATTGATCATCAGTTTGATCATCTGATTATCAATTTCCCGTTTGTAATACCAAATGACTGAAAAACGGCAAACTTCGCAAGAATATATTATCCGCATTTTACAACATTTTGCAATGAAACTTCGGAATATTACTAATTTGGTGATGCTCTTTCAAGCTGTGATGAAATTTTTGTCCAGACTTGTGAAGATCAAAATTTCACTTAAAAGGGGAAAGGTCTATTATGTGTATTATTTTATAGTTTATTACCTCGGCTCTGTGATGCCCTACACTCTTGGGTGAATACCGGCTGTACGTTTACATTATACTGGATATCTTTCTGTAGCGGCGCGAAAAAGCACCTACCCCGGCTATCCGATACGGAATGTACAACTTTCAGAAGCTGAGAGAAACAACATCTCTCTGTTGTAATAACTCCTCGACTTCGTGCCCCATTACACTTTTTGGAATGGATTGTCGCTTTTGCCTAAAAGGTACGCCTATAGGTGTTTTTTCACGCTGCTAGCCGTATCCGGTTATCCCAGTACAAGTGTAAACTACGTATAACCTCAATATTAAACTCTCGTAAGACCAAATACTCCAAATAATTTTACCAGATGAGTATAACCAGCATGGTTAGAAACCAATACCAGCCGACAATTTCAAAAAGTATAAAACAAAACACAATCCGAAGATTAGCATCTTGAAACTCAAGATATGAGCTAAATCAAGATGAGAATGAGATCATCAGACTAACTAAAGTTCCATCCATAAGGTAAATGATTTTACTCTGGCTCAGTGGTAGCCTAGACAATGTTAGTTACCCCCATGAGCTCTATATAAAATCAGACGGTAGACAAATTTAGCTGACGTTTGTTTATACTCAATTCACAACCTATAGTCATAGAAAGTTTACCGGGGCATAGAAAAAAATACAGGTAACTACGCCTAATTAGAATTATCTACATGAGCCGGTGAATAACTCATACATAATCAGGCTAATGCTTAGTTCCCTTTGTTCTATTCATGCTTCTGTAAATTACAACAATCATAATATATATAACTAGGTGTCGCCGTTTGAGTTACAGCCGGAATAACACTTTTGGAATGAAGCCACATATAGTTCATAATTTCCAGTTCAAAACCCAGCCGCGGCAGGCAATATCTTTCTGCTTGCGTGCGGTCTGGAAATTATGAAATACACACTCGAGAACATTTTCAACTTAATATATATATAGATCCAGTAATCTTATACCTTGTACAGTACCGCATCTAAATATTCTATAAATAAACGAAAATTAACTGCCGTTCGAAATAAATGGCTGAAATACTAGATCTAATTGAAAACAAACCAAAAATAAAACTCACAATTTACTTTAATTTAGATTTTTAATTTAAGAAATATTTATGATGGACAAAAACTATAAATAATTCTAAAGTGCATGCTGTTAACAATAAAGTGCTCAGTAAGACAATATATTTATATTTTGTTTCCGAAATTAAATTTAATATTGCCTTTTCAGAGATTCTTTATATTACAAATGGCCAAAAATAACCGAAATATATTGAAGCACTTTAATCTTTATTGTAAACCGCGTTTTATTTATAGTTTAGTGTGTTAGAAATATCTCTTAAAATAAAACTCGAAATTAAATCAAATTACTGGCTTTTGAATTTGAACTAAGTGGAATATCCGCCTATATACCTTTTGTCAATCGAAAATATAATTAATAAAAAGTTTTCTGAATCATATTAATAAAAACACAACCTTTTTAAACATTCCTTAATAATAGGAGGTGGATAATCCCCTTAGTCCAAATTCAACCCATATCTAGGAAACAACACGCACGAAGTCACGAATCTAGGAAGTACGCACGTACGCACACACGCACGAAGTCACGAATCTAAACAACACGCACGAAGTCACGAATCTAGCTATAAACACATATCTAGGAAACAACACGCACGAAGTCACGAACATGATTTGATTAGCTATAGACTATAGTATAGGAGTACGGGGCTGGGGGCGAGGCTAGCCTGGATGGCAGGCGGTCTAAAATACCTTTCCCAGGCTTGCCCGATTTTAGGGACCGCCTGCCATGCAGGGCGAGGGCGAGGCTGCAGCTTCTATATTTCTAGATTTTTTATTTCTGATCGTTGCAAGATGGACTTATTTTCGCGCGTATATAGATGTGTTCCTTCTATACTTACCCTCTATTCATTTATTTATATTATAAGTATAAGATCTTTATTGATTAGGACCTTGACAGAACGTGATTTTCACACCGAAGTCCTGACACAATTAATTTATGTTATTAACAAAATCCATGATAATGTCGGGCAATTTCTATCAGTTTGGGTAAATAATACACATGCAGGCATATATAATCTGATAGTTCTCAAAATGTTGGACCGTCACATGATTTTGGAGGCTCTCTTCTTGATGCAATAATGTGTTAGAAGTCCACGTTGCCAATTTCGCAGCTAAGGTTCCAGGTGATCTCGTGTTCGTATTTTAGCCAATCAGCGTTCAGAAAGGGTTGTCCGAATAGAAATCCATTTTGATGTATTCAGTCAATTATATCTTTCATTATTCTTTATGAAACTAGTTGAAATTTTGTAATTATGTTTGGTTATGAGACTACTATAGCTCTGACAAAAATATGGAATCGAAATAAAGTATATTACAGGAGATATTCAGTTGTTTTAATCATAAAATGGATTTCTATTTGACAACTAGTGCCAGTACTTTTCCGCGTATCAAGATCACCTGGTTGCAATTCCTACAGTAAAAAATGTTTCACCATTCGTATATGTATATGTTTACAGCCTCTGCATCTACATCTACACGAATGAGTCAAGAACCTTTTATAACTCGCTGCCTTTAGGATC
The DNA here is from genome assembly GCA_902702795.2 of Paramuricea clavata. Taxonomy (NCBI): domain Eukaryota; kingdom Metazoa; phylum Cnidaria; class Anthozoa; order Malacalcyonacea; family Plexauridae; genus Paramuricea; species Paramuricea clavata. The sequence continues at coordinate 50,606 of CACRXK020000873.1, forward strand.
GACTAAACTTTGTCACACAATCCTTCACTCATTCTCGGTCTTGTTCAATGTTTTCAGGTTTCTCTTTAGTATATAGACTATATAGAGCTTTGAGTTTTAAACATTATTAACTGTTTGAGAAGTATATATAGAAATACAAAAATATACTGCCCTCTTTGCAATAGCTCCCAGCCATACTATTCATTCTACATGGGCCTATAATTATATAGCGCTTGGTCCATACACTGTGTACAATGTATAATTGAATATAGCTCCTAACCAAAAGTTGACCAATTTGGCAATTAACCTGTATTGTTGGTTGAGTCTCAAATCTTTAAGTTTTTCTTCTACAGTCTAGCAAGAGTCATCCCTTATTACCTCAGGAGGAAACGTTAGGGGGACTGTATTTTTCGCACGAAGCGTGATGGATTTATTATATTGATCGACTATTTTCTTACTTTGTGATTCGTGATCGGATCGTTTCAAATCAATTTACTGACGTGTACGTGAAAGAACGGTTTCGGATTTAACCGCGTGATCAGTGAATGAAGCGGGATGGGAATAAACGTGATCCGTGAATAGAGGATTATAGGCGTACGAGACAAGGGGCAGGGGGGCAACTGCCCCCCCCCCCAATTTTGGAAAACCATGGAAATTCGGGTGAATGCCAGGAAATATCAAGAAAATTCGGATTAAATACAGAAAATAGGTTAAATTCAGGTAATTTCATTACAATCCTCCATAAAAATTTGGGCAAACGTTCAACTCCCGTTTGGGAAGCATCATCCCCGTACGCCTATGTGGAGGATGATTGGGAATAAATGTGATTCGTGAATCGTTTGTTTCAAGCGAACAGTTTTGTCAAGAATCGGGACTGCGATCACGCAACGTCGAGCTTCGAACATGCAGTTAAACACTGGAATAGCAAGTAGTATATAATATATCAATCCGCGGGAACTTCCATGTATTTTTACGTGAATCGTTATTGCCTCGATTTTTTCGTGATGTGAAAGAGTTTCTGCAATTTTTCATGACTCGTGTGCAGACAAGTGTTTTTACGTGAAAGCATTTTATGGACGGGTATAGGGAACCCTTACGTATAAACGTAAACTAACTTTAATAATGTCTTTATCTCCACTGCATGGAGTTAAATCACTTAAATTAACTCCCTGAAATTAACAGAGTACAAACGCAATACCTGAAAAAAGTGGTTTATATTTTGAGCAGTCGACTGACTGGAAAAGCATTCTTGTCAACATGCATTTGAGACAAACTGCTGATAATCTGAAAACTGTCTTGTCACTGCGGGAACGTCGGTGCAGAGATGAATGGAAAATGCATTATTCCATTAATGATTTTGTATTTATTGCTTGTATGAAATTTTTATTTTATCTATCGTTGCTTTCACTATGTTATGTTTTCCTTTTTCACCTAGACTCCTAGTGATAAGCTATGATAAGTTCATGAGCTATTTTGAACTATTCCGAAGTTAACAAAATAGCAATGTACATTGTCATTGTACTTGTATACATAGACTATATCTACATTGTCGCATGTCTCAAACCAGGCCGGTTAATTAACACATATTTGTACCAATTTAAATGATAAAAGAAACAAGAATTACTTGTTGTGTTCTCACATTAAGCAAACACAGCGCAACTTCTTTTTATAGATGCACCCTTTCGGGAAGTGATTTTACAAAACAATTAATTTTCAGCATGATTTACCAACATTAATAAATAACTGCTGAGCACAATTGCAGAGTTGTGTTTAATTATTGAAGATGCCGATATTGCTTGATCGAGTGCTTGTCAAGTTCGCAAAATTAGCGCCTTGGTTGATAACCAGCGGTATTCAGTGAAATTCTTCAATTAAAAACTATATGTAGTTTTATCGAGTGAGATTTCAAGATCCTGCTATATTTTAGTAAGTCAGCAACAGTAGAAATCAATGTTATTTCGCCGCTTGTTGAGAAATTCTAGTTAATTAATTGAATTATATACCTGTCAAAATATATGATTATTGTAAATTTTAGGACACATCCCCAGCGCAACGTAGCTTACCAACTGAGATGAACATACTCACACTGTGTCGGTAAGCGAAACAAAACATAATCATAATTGAAAAAATTGAATTAAAATACTTTCTGCCAGTATAGCATCAACAGGTGAACGTCATTGATCTTGTAAATGGCGCATGCCTATATTCAGAGACGATTAGTAAAAATATTCACGCTTAATTATTGTAATAAACATGGCCGAACTCACTCATACACAGATAATTACTTGAAATGGACTATTTTCATTTCATTTCCTTAAATTAAGTAATAAGAATTAAGAATATTTGTTTTTGATATTAACGTTGATTGGCCATGCAATGTGTCATAAAAGTTCATGTTTCAGATATTTATATTTTATAGTCTCGTACAATTATGGTCACTCTTGTGTGTAATTCAAGATTGCAAACTCTAGTTATTTTGTAGAATTGTGTTAAAAATGTTGCTCTATCGACCCATGACATTGTTTATATATACGTCAAGACACATCAAAATAAATTATTAAGCAGTTTAAACGGGAAGCTCGGATTTGCCTAATTCCTCACAGAAAAAATAGAATTTTGACCAAATTTTGGTTGGGAAATGGGATTGAATCCCTCCCGTTCAGAAACCTTTTAATTGAAGGCTATCCCGACCAGAATCAAAGACAAAGTATCACTATAACATTGACTCAAGGAAAGTGAGGGAAAATAGTTATATTTCTGTACCTCCAGGCGGTGTGTAGGCTACCGACGTTGACGTGCTATTGAACCACAGAAATTCCTGCCAGAGTCCTTCACTGATATGAATACAGAAGTGATGGAAAAAGCCGTCTGTATATATACCAATTGAGCGAATTTTGCCAGCTATAGCGCAATAGAATATAACAATCTTAAAGATTTCATGACACTGAAATATTTTCTTCAAGTGGGTTAATCACTATACTTGAATGAATATCGCATTTCCATCACCTTATTTCACCTTATACGTAGTTTACATCTATATATACCATGAGGTCAATAATGACCAGTATTTCAAAAGAGGATAAACGCCGGTTAAAAATTAATGCTTCCTTGAACTCTACTTTCATTTACCGGAGCGGGCTGTAATTGTAAAATGATATTTAATAAAAAATAAATTAAATAAATCCTTCTTTCATCTTCTACTTTTAGAAAGAATGTAAAAAACAGTTTCATTCCGGATGCCACGTTCTTTATAATAATTAAGCGTTCCGCTCAAAAAACTGACTGTATATATGTTCATGCATGGAAATTATGTAAGTGACTTGAGGATTTCTAAGCCTTTTAAGTTAAATGAATAAAACTTACAAAGAAACTTAAAACTATTTTATCTCGCATTTCCTGTTTTACTGAACGTAAAATACCCGCAATTCACGGTTTGAACATTCTCGGCTTGGTTACCGCTACTTCATGTTCTTTTCAAAAGCTTTACAAACTTTCCGACTGCATGGACTATAGTTGCCATAGGTTTTCTGGCAAGAGTTTATCAATAATTCAATTTTAAGAATTAACATGGGCGGACATACAAAGAAGCTGGAACTTGAAGTTGAATGTGCATTCAGGCTTCCGCAGCGGTGCGAAAAAAGCACCTATCCGATACGGAATGTACAACATTTAGAAACTGAGCGAAACAACATCTCAACTCGTTGAAAAAAAACACAGCGTTGACAGCGTTCCTATAAAAAGTACGGATAGATGTTTGAAAACAGCGTTGACAGCGTTCCTATAGAAAGTACGGATAGATGTTTTTCACGTCCGGCTACGGAAAGTTATTCGTTACAGTGTAAAGTTAGCCTCAAGTCATTGTCAAGCCTCTTTTAACTTCAAAACCAGGCAAATTTTCCAGCATGATTATTGATTACACATGAGTACTAGGCTATATAACTTCTCTTGCCTTCTTGGTCTTCGGGATTCAGCCGGTTGCGTATATCAGGATTCATGCATGCAGTTACTTATTTAAGGAGTTTTATATATTTAATTTTTTTTAAAAAATTCTACAAGCTTTGTCACATGATGTTAAGATTATACATAAAGGCCCGTTTACACGGGCGATTTTTGCTGCAATTTTAGTTGCGGCTTTCTCCTTTTGGAGGATCCGGCTGAAGGAGGAGTTATGATTACTTAATGATGTTGTCATGGGATTTCATAACCTGGAACATTTATAACTCATCAACTCCTTCACATTCTCCAAAAGGAGAAAATCGCAACTAAAATCGCAGCAAAAATCGCCCGTGTAAACGGGCCTTAACAAAGTAACAATTGAATGACTGAATATAGGAACTCGTCAACTGCTCGGTAAGCTCCTTGATCGAGGAGGGCCCTGAAGGGGTAAAATGGGAACTGGGATTGATCTATTTTTAGACCGTAGGAAAATGGGATTTGGGTTGCTGGGACTGGGATTTGGCCACTGGGGATGGGAAATGAAGTCCTCAAAAATGGGAATGGGATTGAGGTAATGCGAGTCGATTCCCAATTTTTCTGCGTTTTGAGTATTTTATAATACAATTTTGATCCGTTTTTGGTGTCTTTGGTCATGATTTTTGTTGTTAACTATATTATTCACAGCACTACCTGCGAATAGGCATACTCTGGCGCCTGGAATTCTGGGTTTTCTGATTATGCGTGTCTCAGAATGCTGCAAATGCCATTTCCGGGATTCAAATTTAAAAAATTTCCGTGCCTTCGGCACGAGCCTCCCCCCTAGATGTTTCATAAAGTGTCCGCGACTTGCTTAAAGGGTCTTAAAACTGTTTATTCTACCGATAAAGGGTTTTTTATTGACTGGGGTTTCAATAACTGGGACTGGGATTTCTAATAAAAATCCAACTGGGACTGGGATTTTGCCAAACTGTTCAGGTGGGAAATGGGATTGGGACCCCCCCTCCCTTCAGGACCCTCATCGAGGAGACGACAATTACATTTCTTGGAGAAGAGATTATACCAACCACAAATGCTTGCAAAGACCTGGGTTTAACCCTAGACAGTTATCTGACATACGATTACCATATCAAAAATGTTGTATCAATTCATCTTGTATGGCCAAGCTGTGTCAGATAAACAAAGTAAAGGATAGCTTTGATAGGGATAGTCTTCGCTTAATTATCAATGCTTTAGTAATGAGCAAACTTTATCATTGCTCTACAGTATGGTGACACTACTATGGTCAAACACTTCTGCAACAAATATAAAGAAATTGAGAGCAGTACAGAATTTTGCTTGTAGGATATGACAAATACGGGAAGATATGATCATGTAACACCAGCACTACGGGCAATTCGCTGGCTTCCTGTAGAGGAACACTTAAAATATAGAGAGACACTAATAACATACAAATGTATGAACGGATTAGCACCACCTTACCTATCCAAATTATTTATAAAAAGAAATGAAATTCACGATCTAAATACAAGGAATAATAAAGCGCTACACATCCCTCAACACAAAACAGTTTCAGGACAAAGAACCTTTTATTACAGAGCGGTGAAGTTATGGAATGACTTGGATGAAGACCTTAAAAAGTTACCTTGGAAAAAATTTAAAACTGAGTTAAAGCAGAAGATGCTAAACAACAATTAATTACATTTTCTGATATTATAGATTTAATGGATTTTAAATAAATGATCTCATAGAAAAATAGACTTTAATAGACAAATAGATTTTAAATAATAGACAAATAGACTCAGACAAATAGACTCATAGACAAATAGACTCATAGACAAATAGACTTTAATAGACAAATAAATTTTAAATAATAGACAAATAGACTTTAATAGACAAATAGATTTTAAATAAATGATCCCGTAGATATACTAATAGGAATTTTAGTTAATTTTAATATAACTATTCGTTCTGTAAATAGGTATTGAAAAACTCTCTCCGGGAATACTTCATTGAATAATAATAATGATAATAATAATAATAATAATAATAATAATAATTTTTTACATTACAAATTGTGAGCGGGAATCAGCAACAGCTTTTGGCCAATTACTGTGATTCCAATATATATATATATACTGTCAATGGGCAAAGATATTTGAAGAAGGAATTTAATTTTTTTATATCAATCCTATAATATACATGCACGATTTCTCAGTACGAACTCCGTTTGGATATAGAATCACAATCTGTCTGGCTTGGACTTCTGGATATTACCATGCAGGGCTTCAGATCGGATATATAAACACTAAGGGATGTTGCTGACAACATCATCAATTAAAGTTAATACGAGGTAATGATTTATCAGAATCAGTATAATAATATATATGATTGATAGATTATAATCAGTAGATTAATGTGACCAATATTGGTTGACGTCCTTTTTGTTTTAGCCACTATTGCCCTCTAGAGACTACAGACATTTTTTTAATTATGAAAAGTTTATTTATTTATTCTTTTATTTGTTTATTTATTCTTTCATAAGTTTCATTTACTTTGCCACTGAATGATAGTGGGATCGCCCACAAAGGCTACAGAGCTTGCTGCATGCTTATTATTCATGACATGATTCATGACAAAAGAAAATTCAACTCAAGAAATCAATGTTTACATGATGAGCTTGTTGTTTCTTGACTGACATAATACAAAATTCTCCTTATTTGCATATACTTTGAGTTTGTGTATCATAACAATATGACCGTTCATGCTGTATTTAGTTTTGATGAAGATTCGTGACGTTACAACTTAGAAATGTTTCATTGAAAATGAACAAATCAGTAAACAAGTTTACGAAATGTAAAACTATTGGAGTAATTGTTGACCAGTATATATCCGTTGGAAAAGTATAATAATATTTGCAAAAACTGAATAACAGCTAGCATGCAGGAATCTCTGCTTTCCGTCGTGTACGTCAAATCTTTTGTTGACAAAGATACACTCATTTTGATATGTAACGCTATTGCATGCAGGGGCGTAGGAACCGGGGGGGGGGTGGCAGCCCCCCCCCCAAGTTTTCCAAAGTGCCCTTTTTCCGGGAGCAAAGTGCCCTTTTCTTGCGTGAAAAATGTCATTCACATTGCCTTTTTTGCCCAAAGGGCACTTTTGAAAACTTGAATTTATGTTATGTCCGGAAAATTTTTTAATTTCCGCGAAAAATTTCATATATGTGGAAAAATTTTTGGTATGTCCGGAAATTTTTTTTCATTTTTAGGAAAAAATGTGATATCTCCGGAAATGTTTTGGTATGTCCGGAAATTTTTTTTGAGATGACCCCCTCCCCCCGTCGCCAACATTTCCGGGAAAAGTGCCCCTCAAAGCCTGCCCCCCCCCCAACTTTTAGATGCTTCCTACGCCCCTGATTGCATGTTCGCACATACCCTACGGCTTTGATTACTGTTGTGAAGTATGGGATGTGTTTGATGCAACATAATCAAAACAACTCCAAAAGCTGCAATAGAGCTGCTATAGGATCATAATGAACATGAGCAATGACGTAAATCATTCAACTGCTACGCTTTATATGATGCATATATTGGGTTGGGAGCCACTCCAAACAGGAAGGAAGAAAGCTAAAACAAAAATGATGTATAAACTATTAAATAATATGGGTCCCAAATCACTCACTAATCATTTTTCATACAAAAATGAGAAAATAAACTACAACCTTCGGGACATTTCAAGTGGTCTTAATTTATCAAAACCTGCGCGTACTATAACAATATGAAGAATAATAGTTTTATGTATATGACGGAGCACACCTTTGGAATAGGCCCAAAGAAATTAGGGAGAGCAGATCTCATTCTTTCTTTCAAAATAAAATCGCTGCTCACATAGTCATAAATGAGTACAAATTAAGTAATCAGTTAAATATTCCATCTTTTAAAACATAAGTATTTTTGTAAAAAGCTCTTAATAGCACTTCTAAATTATAACATTTAGTTATGCACACGCTCCTCGTGGAAATCAGCTTCGGTTGACGAGGTCAGCGTGAAAAATAAAGTTTTCTATCTATCTATATATATCTAAATACATACAAATACAATTACAAATTACATCAGTACAAAACTCTGTATAGACAACTATAAGTGTCTGTAAAAAGCCTATCATTTAATCATGGGCTTCACGTAGGCCCAAATGTAATGCGATTTAGAATTGGTACAACTGTTACTCTAAAATGAGGACTTGTATATGGGAAAAACACTAAAATTAAAAATAAAATTAACCGGTACGGGCTACTACGGTCGGTGCACTGAACCAACGAACTGAAACCTATTTGCATATAGACGATTTATTGTAAACATTGTGAGGACCGTATGTTAGATACCAAATGCAGCCACTAGCGAGTTACTACGTTATCCTGAATCGTTAGATGATGTTCGTATATTAAAGTCCCCGGATTAGTCTGTCAAATGTGATGGTCTCGAAGCCCGGAAAGTCAAAGCCACGGAAATACAGCGATGTTATGTTACAAGAACAGAACGTCAGTGAGAATTATCAGCATTTCACCTTTAATTTCATGCCTATGTGGTAGCATAGTTCAAGGCCTTTTGTAAGAATTCGTCATCGCGCGGGGGGGGGGGGAAAGGGGAATCTAGTAACCATACTATACTTAGTATGGAGAGATGACTCATGGTTGTTGGTGATAAAAAGTCGTATTTAATAGTAGGGGGTCTGGGGGAGTGGGGGCATTCTCCCCCAGAAACTGCTTGTATTTTTCCACCCCTATACTGCATTTCGTGCGTTTTTTGAATCTTCAGTTAAGTACTTTCAAATATTGACTCGTGGAGGGGGGGGG